>WURT03000026.1:401482-414319 GCA_009936505.3 Holothuria glaberrima
CTAATGAACAATTCCCACAAATGGTCAAACTTTGAAGAGAAATATCTTGAGAATGGTAAAAGATATTCAAATAATTCTAATGATTTTTGATTAAGGGATCTTAATCTAGATTTGTTGAGTAGTAGAACTGAATTAATTACATGTCCACAGACCTTTGACATATCTCACCAAGCCACATTACACCACCCTACAGTGTACCTCATGCATATGTAACATTACTGCTCTTTAACACACTTCTAACAACTTACCATTAATTACTCTGTATTTGGCTGCAAGTCCTGACTACTGGTAACCTCAGCACTAGCAACATCCATGTCCTCCAGACTACTCTTTGAGGTATCTCCATCCTGGCCTTGTTGAGAGGTAGATGCCGAACCAGAGAGGCTAAACACCTTGTGGACACGTTTCTTGTGGCGACGAAGGTTCTTGGAGAGGGTGAATGTTTCATAGCATATATCACAACGGTGGAGACTGGTACGTAGAGCCTGTCCAGAGTGGGATCTCATGTGTTCACGAAGTTGGATTTTACGAGCAAACATTTTATCACAGAGAGGGCAAAGAAATGACTTGAAACCACTGTGAGATTTCATGTGCATCTTACGGTGTTCCTTCCTTGCAAACCGTTTCTCACAGATGGGACACTGAAAGGGCTTCTCACTATTGTGGGAACGCATGTGGACTGTAAGATTACGTTCTAATGCAAACACCTTGTTGCATTCAGGACAAGTGTACTTCTTACCCTCAGAGTGTACCTTCATGTGACCTTGAAGGTTACTGACACCTGGGAAGGTCTTGTCGCAATAAAAACACTGGTATTCTTGTGGATTGGTCGTTTCTTTAGGGATAGAATGATGGTTGAGGTAGTGCTGTTGTACTTGATCAGAGGAAGTGAACGACTCATCACACACTGAACATCGATAACGTTTTGTCCTTGCTTGGTGGCCCTTCATGTGTTCACTGAGGTCTGAGAGTGAAGAATAGCTCATGCTACAATCGCCGCATTGGAACGATTTGCTCTCCTGATGATGTGGTCTTGATAGAAGATGGTTCTCCAACTCGGCGGAGAAGAAAAATGCCTGATTGCACTGGGTACACAGATGTTGGCGTGCATCCATGCCATGCTCAATTGCATGACCTTGGATATCCTGGGCTGATGCAAATACTGCCTTACACACTGGACATGTGTACTCTCTGTCTGGGAAGGTATGTTCAATAAGATGACATTGCAGTTTAGCTGGTGAGTCCAAAACCATGTGACAAAGTTTACACTCATGCAGAATACCTTCAGCTAACACGTGGGATGTGACGTGCAGTTTTATCTCAGCTTCAGAACCAAAAGTTCTCTGACATTTAATACACTGGTATGTTTTATTTTGATGTGTTGGGAGATGGCTGGCAAGCTCAGCCTGAGTCTCAAACTTGACATTACATTTGTGGCACCTCACAGAATATTTGGGCTGCTGCAAAGGTTGTTGGCTAGGGGAAGCTGTTTTGTCTGAATTGTTATCTCTGGATCCGTGACTGCATGATACACACACAAAGTACGATCTGCCAAATTCATCCAGCTTTGGTATTACTTCTGACCTACCCACGTAAGTTTTACCACAGATGTAGCAAAGAAACACTTCTCGTGACAAATGAACTGGAAGGTGGAACTGGACGTGGATAGACAGCTCAGCTGGGGGAAGGAGCTGGAGACAGACGACACAACGTACAAGGTTGGATGGGGTGCTTATATCAGTTTGGTGCACCTGTGTGTGCCACATGAAGTCTGCTTCTGTCTTTACAGGACGCTGACAAAAATGACAGACGCAAGAGGGGGCAGCATGCGGAGCCGATCCTCCTTCTGGGGAACTCGATGTTCCTCTTGACGCATGACAGTGAACATGATCTAATACTTTTTGTCTAGATGGAAAAGATTTGCTGCACACAACACAAGAATATTTAGCCATGTCAATAACTTCTTCTTTAGGACTTGATGTGGAGGCAGGACTCGTGGACACACTGCGAGCTCTGAGGTTGTGTTTACTCTGGTGATGAAGGTCCAGCAACATTTTCAAAGGAAATTTATCATCACAAATCTGGCAAACGAAGCAACCTTCCTGCCCAACATCCTCCTCCATAGAATTCTCCCCCATCTTCCCCTCACTCTCTCCTGGTCTCTTTTTTGAACTCTTTGCAATCTCAGGTCTCTGGTCTTCCTTCTCAAGTCTAACAGGTGGTGATGCTGACTGGTGCATTGTTTTAAGATGCTCTTGGAATGCTTCTTTGGAACCAAATGGAACATGGCAAACAGAACATTTATAAATCTGAGAATGTGTGACCAGATGACATTGAAGGTCTACCTCTGAAGAGAAACTATGATTACAGAACAAGCATTTGTGATAGTTTAAAATGTTCAGATGGTCAACCTTAACATGCTTTAAGAGGTCCATCTCTGTAGGGAACGGCAAACCACATTTGATGCAGCCCATGCTTTTTGTCTCGTTGCTATGTTTTACAGCAAAATGTACCTGGATGGATACTTTACAGTCAAATATCTCTTTGCAGAGAGAGCATTTGTACAAATGATGCGCATGGATTTCAAAAAGATGTTTTTGCAACTCATCTGGTCTCTTGAATAGTTTACCACAATCCTTGCAAGCATATTCTAGTGATTCATCTTTAAAATGAACCAGACTATGTTTATACATCTCCTCCTCCTTTGAGAACTTCTTCTGACAGATAGGACAGGAGATGTGAGTGTCACTGGTAGAATCCTCATTCACATGAAAATCATTGTTGGATACAGGGGGTGTTTTAGATTTCATGTTAGTAGGGGTACTTGATGATGATCGGGGTGGGGTTTGTGTCCGAGGAGACTCCCTCAATTGTTGCAGAGAGCTGCTAGTGCTTTGGTGTGATGAATGCTGCTGTTGAATATGTATTTTCAAGTCTTTATCACTATTGAAATGAGATTTGCAGTCCTCATAAGGACACAGAAATATTGGCTCTTGTTCACTCTTATGAATAACCTCTACATGCAGTTGAAGTTGCTCGATGGAATCAAACAAATTCTGCTTGACACAGTATGGACAGGGGTATCTCATTCTATCCAACGGCTGGGAGTGGCTCCTTCTGATATGTTCGTGCAGTATCTTGGTGTTAGGATAGGTCTTGGTACACTGTGGACATGGCAATTTAGAAGGATGAGGGGTGTTCTGCAGACCATGGACATTCCGAAAGTGATCCATTAGTGCCACATCTGAGGGGAAACCAGCATTACAATGGGCACAGACCAACTTGCCGTCTTCAATGAACGACACTAACCCACCAACAGCGTGGACCCGCTTCACATGTTCATGAAGGGATGGCATGGATGCAAACTTCATGGTACAGTAGCCACAGATATAAAAACTAGATTCCTTGGATGAGCTACCTCTCTTGGATGACGACTTCTCATCAACATCAGTCCCATCATCATCCTGCTCATGGATGACCGATATATGCTCCACCAAGTTGTAGTAGCTTGGGTACACCTTACCACATAAATTGCACGTATACGGATTACTGTCATTTACCTTGTGGTTCTTCTGAATATGAGAATTGAGAGATTCAACAGAGGAGAAATTCTTGGTGGAACAAAACGGGCATCCATGATCCAATGGCTTCACCTTAGCACGAGGTACTGGAGAAATCTTGATGCATGTCATGGTTACATCTTGGGAATCACTGGATACCACAGATGTGGAGGTATCCATCTTTCCATCACTCATGTGTACCTCTTTCCCTGTCAGAATGGAGTACATCTTTGGAGCAGATTGGCTGATAGATATTTGCAATGGTTTATTATCCATCTGTTTCTCCTTATCAGGAGATGCTGTCTTCAAATTTTCACGACAAGTCTGGCTGTGCTCTATCAGGTCGGCTTCGTTTCCTAAGTCCTGCTGGCAATGAGAGCAAGGGTATGCCTTAAAGCAGCGAGACTTGATATGAATCTTAAGATGGTCACTCCTTGCGAAGGACAGTCCACAACGTGGACAGGAATACTTCTTGTCCCCAGTGTGAAGTCGCATATGTCTATCACGACTTCTTTTGTGCTTGAATAGACGGCCGCATTCCTCACACCTGAAAGGCATTTTGTCCTCGTGGTACTGTTCATGTCTATTTAGAAAACTGAGACGAGAAAATGTCTTGCTGCAGAACTGGCATGGGTATGGACGAGGTCCCTCCTTTGATAGACTCCCATGGTGCTCTATGTAAAACTGTTGATCTGTTTCTCCAAAAGTCTCCATAGCTAAAGTGTCTGACAGATCATCATCTGAAAAAAGTGAAAGAAAATGTTGTTTTAATTTATGTTTCTTCATAGAACGACTTTAAATATTACTGACATCAATTCCTGATAAAGCATATCAATTCTTAAAAAACAAACAGCCAAGCAGTGAAACTTTTATCTCTTTCCAAACCTCCTAAATCTGTTACTGTAAGTATTCTTAAACCAACTGTCCTGCTGCCACCTATGGTTTGGGTTACTGCTCCATAAATTCTATGTGGTGGGTTGGCGGTTTACAGCATGCATCACCAAGTAGTAATTAAACAGTGTGGGAGAAGTATTGACTAAAACCACAATTTTAATTTGCATATAAACTGATCAAATTCTTCACCAATCTCTTGTAAAGCTGGAAGAGTGACTTTTTTACAAGAAAATAATCAACCCTACCTACATCTGGATATAAGAATGAAGAAGTTTACATCAAACCAATTCACACACTAGGAAGTAAAAACTAAAACAACTAGTCAAAATTAAAGAAATCTTTCAAATTATAATCTCATTTTTACAAAGATTCTAAGAATTAAGTGAGCAGATGTAAACTGTTTACCTTCAACATTGCTAGAGATGTATTCAAATCAATCACACTTAAGTTCCTCCACACTGTGATTCATTATTGTTGAAACATCACACTTCAATATGACTACAGTGTGTAAAAATATTGCTCAGAAATTCTTGTTTTTACAGCATACTTTTCTACATCTGGTGATTTTTTTTTTGTTCTGGTTTTTTTTTTCTGAGGACAGGTATTGTTCTCAGCATTGTAAATACTTCTAATGATCAGACTGATTTTTCTTTCATGAGACAAGTTCACTTTAACCCTAAGATGTCATGTGACCATGCAAAAATGAGCATAATACTTAAGTTTGCCATTTGTAACATTGCTTTTTGGAAACCAACTCAATCAACTATGCCTTGCAACTTTTCTCATAGGTGTTTGACTGACATTGGGTCAAAATTTGACTAATGGCACACTCTAGTCAGGATGTAAAATGTGGAAATACATGATGGTACATGAAAGTGGCATCTGAGAGTAAGTATGTATGCCATGTATGTGCAATTAACTGGATTGATAATGCTATGGAATTTTGCTATTGTCCTAGATAGAAAAGCTAGGGGCTTAAACTTCCAGATTTGCAACAAGTAACAGTTGGTTTAGAAGGATCAGAAGATTAAGGGACAAGAGTGTGGCATTCCTTGAAGCTCCATGACCACACTTGGTCTGATCCTTTCTTTTCTTTTTTTTATGTAGGTACAACCAACTGACCAATGGCACACCATGCAGTGACTGGGAATCCAGCTAAGTGTGTGTGGAGTGTGTTAATAACAGTGTTATTAAGAGAACTGCCTCCCAGCAGTACACCTATTTCTAAATATCCAGCTTTAGGTTTTATAGTATTAGACACTGCATACCTTACTCTCAGATGTCACTCTCATGTGCTAAAAGTGTAACCCAAGCATTGGATGGTACCACCTCACATTCAAAAGATTCACTTCAAGAAAAACATGCTCATTTTTATACAATGAGTAAAAGACTGCATAAAATTTCACTCACCTTTCTGATAAAGTACTTAATATACCTCAACTAAAACACAAATCCTCTCCTTCAATACAAAATATATACCTGATAAATGGGACTTGTCAGAAACATCTTCAGATGTACTTCGAGATTCTGCATCAGTAGTAGTATTATCAATCCCACCTAAGGAATGCAAAGAGAATCACAAAAAAAAAAAAATGAAAAATTTTTCTACATATCAATTTTTCTTAGTCATATTAATCAAACATAGCAAACAATACTACCAAAAATGAATATCCCTCAATCTGCAAATATTTTCACCCCTGTTTTTCCAGTTTTCATTAACACAAGGCATTACTTCATTTGCACATTACTTTTTCCACCTTAAATATATATCTTTATAATTACAGGGAATGTGCAGTTGCCCAATCTTATTCCCAGCCTTATTTTAAAGCGTCCGCTAAAGCTTATAAGTCTCTTTCTTATTCCCTCACAAACATCTTAAATATTATATCGGAACATTTATATTGCATGCAGGGTTATAGCTAACAAATTGTTAGAGAGAGTTGAATTTTCTGAAGTGGTGGTTTAAATTGCACTTCTTGGGGTTGGGGTATAAGGTGAGGGGTGTCCCCTCCCCCTTTTTTACATAAGTTGTGTAGTGCTTAGATTCAAAATGGTGCTATATTTATCACTATTTTGAGACCTGTAGATTCCTGTTAATTCCTCATATATAGTATTATAGTTCTCCATCATCACTGACAATTTCACAATTTTATTAGCTATTTTTATTTACTGATTTGCTGCAGTAATGTAGTAAAATCAGATTTTTAATATAATTGAACTTTTGGCTTGGACAAGAGTGATGGTCGCGAAGGTGCACAAGTGGTGGTCGATAATATCTATTTTGTTCTGCAGTAGTGGTCAGCAATTGTGAGTGCCTGCTAGAGCCAACCACTGCCGACTACCGTAGCTACATCCCTGATTGCATGTTAAAGGTAAATCAAGGAGCCATCCTACATGAATTTAATAATTATGTTCAATTTTTTATATAGTGCTTTAAAACCGAGGTATAAAAGTTATTCACAAATAGTACCCCTGGTCAGCAGTAACCCACCCTAGAGAGAATCCTTCTAGTAGGCTGCGACTAAATCAGCGCCAAATGATGCAAGTTACCTCACAGATACCCATCTAACTCCTGGGTGAAGAGAAGCAATACAGATAAAGCATACTGTCCAAGAACACAACGTAAGAACCCGGCAGGGCTTGAACCAGTAATCCTTAGCTCACAAGTCCGACACCTTAACCAATATGCCACCACGCTCTTTAACAGCTCAGAAACAGCACTATGGTCACATGATTATAAAATGTCGTACATAAAAAGGAAAGAAGGCTACACTTATGTAAATCTGGGTGACAATGACTTTTGTAGTGTATCAGAATATAGGAGGCTATCATGATTACTCTATGCAAAGTCTTTCCTACACAAAGTTAAAAAAGAAACCAAATTTTAAGATACCTGTCATCGAACATCCAATACTTCTGTGCTGAAAGAGATCAGTGACTGATTTGAATGTTAATGAGCAATTCTCACACCTGTAAAAGAAAGAGCAACCTTTATCAATTAACTTCTTCTCCAGCAAAGGCTGCATGAAGTGGACATGTTTGTTATGGTGACATGCCACCAAAAAGAGCTGTTTTCCCTTGGCAGTTAAAGAATGAAATCCCCCAATGAAAGATCCGTTGGAATTATTTCAATATCTTTTACGGTTCGCAAAATATACCTCCTCAAAGTTTGATGTTTTCTGAAGTATCTCATTGCCTATGCAAAAAATAATTATGTGGAGTGTTGCACAATGTTAAGATTTCTTGTGTTAACCCCATATAAATTCTCTCTTAATTACTGAAATACAGTTTGGTGAGTGATATCAATAATTCACAAGGAAACAATTTTAACTTCCATGATAAGTCCCTCAGGGGATAACAATGCTACAGGTGTCCTTAAAATGAAGGTTGCAAAAACAAAGGCTAACATTAGCCATATTTGATATGTCCCTCTTTCGCCATCACAAATTTGCATGTTAAGTTCATGTTTATTCATGGTACAAGTGTGAAATAGAAATAAGTCTGCAAAATGGTCAGTATTTGATGAATTTTGATGGGAATTGCTGCTATTTTCTGGATTTTTAATGCTTTTACATCAAATATCCAGCTATGTAATTTGCATGCCACCAGACGTTTAAGACACTACTAAAACCATCACTTCTTTCAATGTATTAAACCAAAGTAATTTTACCTAACAGTGTATTTAACCCCTGGGGGCTATGCTCCATTTGTCAATGAGGCACCCAAAGATAAACTTGTGGAGTATTTTTTCCTGTTACAATCTTTATAAGGAGACTTGTCATGGGCAACAATATTCAAAATGTCTTTTGTTCAGACTTTCATTAGATTGTATACATACCTCTCAGTTAAAGGCAGTTATTGTAAACAACCAGGCTAGTTAACTGAAAGTGCAAAATTTGTCTCAGTAGAAACTACAGAGTGTGTTCAGATCAACTGACTGACAATTACTATACTACAGGCTATGATTTGAAGACAATTTTTTTTTTATTTAAAATGCATTTCAAATGCAATGGAAGAGAATTCTACTTCTGACAGATAAGTAACATGCATAATGATAGCCAATTCAAACGTGACTATAGGGCATTCAAAAAAAAATAAAATAAAATAAAATAAAAAAATAAATAAATAAATAAAAAGAAAATTGTCTGGAGTGATAAGTAGAAAGGAATGCAATTTGGATTGGTATTAAAAATGACACCGCCAAGATATAAACTATAAGTGTGCATATTCCTTAACTTTCTTGTGAACTTTTTTTATCAAGTTTGTCAAATAAAAAAATTTACCCACAATTATCACATCAGAATATTATTTGACACTGTTCTAATTTGATACAGCATTTATTTACCAGTTTAATGGAAAACTTGTTCAAAGAGGGGGGGGGGGCATCATCAGAAAAATCTGCCCCATGAAAGTGGATGTCGTGACTTGAACGATAGCATCACGTCTTGGCCGATTTTTTAACAATAGAGAACCGCAAACAATAAAATATCCTTGGAATTTCTACCAGGTCTTCACAGCCCAACAAAACACTGGGAGTTCAGATACCCTTAGAAGTAAAGGCAGTCACTGGACCATGTAATCTGCAAGAATGTGGCTTTTTTGCCAGTTGTAAAACAAGGAGAGACTTCAACGACAGGACGCGTTTGTCCAACTTTCAAGGAAGCGAATTATCTAATGATTATAACAAATACAATGGAATACTAAAAACTTTGCACTCATTTCCTTAAAATACCTATGATGGCATCATAGCAATTGTACATTGGTAGGTGAGAGATCTTACAAAAGTACAAATAAAATAAGTCTGTATAAATTTGTTAGCAACATACCTTACTCTCAATTTGTCCAGATATTAATTACTTTTAAGATTAGAGACCAGAGTTTTCCATTTTGTAATGTCATTTACCTGTTACTTGTTACCTGTTACTTCCATTGAAATAGTGTAGTACCAAAACATCAAATTCCCTTTTCTAATTTTACAAAATGGAAAACTCTTGTCTCTATTTAAGATGCATAACTTCTAATTTGCTGGGGAGTTTAATGATTTCTGACTTCCAAAACAAGACTTTCTTTTCCCGTGAATGTACTTTGCATGTGAAACACAATCCTTCCTAACGACTCTTATAATGAAGATCAGTCAATGTATGAAGTGATCATTTACTACTGCCTTGCTACCTCTGAAACTATGTCTTTATGCGAATCAATTTCACATCGGTTTTGATACGAACATTAACTCGAACAAATATGCCATAATTGTTAACTCACTCTGCATATTTTATCTCTCGGGCTTTTGGCTCTCATTGTTAATCTGTCTATTTTGCAAAGCACTGGTGCCAGTAAGGTACTATGAAAAGCCAAAATAATTATTATGATTACAATTATGAGCACAGTATGCTGCCGTCAAGTACCAAAATGGCACTGGCTCCCAAAACTACTCTAAAAAATACTTTATTTAAACGGCATCTACAAGTTTAAAACAGTTCATAATTTTCATGTTAAAATGGTACTAGCAATAAAACCACTCTGGAAATCAACCCATCTATTTACTTTATGACAGTGCGTCATCAGGAGAGACAGTCCCTCATGGGGATCAGAGCAAAAACCCTTGATTTCCAATCCAAGTCAATTCCCTGCATGCAATGACAACCCTTGCCGCCAAAAGGAAGGCGGTTTGTAATTACAAACTTCCCCTACATCCCAGGAGAATCTTATATTTAGGGAGTGCCTTATAAGAGCTGGTTTTGATGAATCAAGGTAGACTGTTCTTAGTTCCTGCTGCAAGCAGCTCCCAAGGGTGCATATAACAAAGTTCTTGGCAGTTTATTTGTCCACACCCAAAAGAGTAGACATTGCAGAATTGTACATTCATGGTGTTTGTACTAAATAGTTAGCAAGATTACAACAATGCATGCGGCAAAATGCAGTATTTACAGGACGAGGAAGACACGTCTCAGACACAACTGAAAGCTAATTTAGGATTATTTTGTAAACAACATTAAATGCATGGTATATTTGTAAATATCCTGTATCAAACCTTGCATTAAGAGTACCTCTTCAAGATAAGCTTCATTAGATGTTTTAAGTATTACAAATGCATTTATCTTTAAACCAGGGCTTCACATTGAAAATGTTTGGTCACACTGTTGATAATTTTTTCATATATGAGAACACTTCATTTGTTCCACTCACCACTGGCAAGTGACATTTTGTACTTCTGGTCACCCAAAATAATTTCAGAGATAAATTTTTCACTATTCAAATTGTACAAAAAATTGCTGTTAAGTCACTTGATATTTTGTACACAGCTTCATACTTCCCAACAACCCCCTCCCCATGAAATACACACACAATGTTTTCCGGCATTGTCAAACTAAAACACCAAACATATGGCAAAATTTCATCACCAGATGTCACTAATGATTGCAGGTATGCATCGGTGAAATTCTTCTCAACTCTGGGGGCAACAGTAACTTGACTAGGCATTTGCGGGTACTGTACTTTACCTGTCAACATTATTTCAGGTGCATAAAGGAATTTGCTTATATTTTCAGTGCAATGTTCTAATGTAATATTCTGATAAGAAACATTTACAATTTTGGGGTTGCGAAGGCTAGTAAACTTACAACCCATACTTTAGTAACAGTTTATCTTGATTGTTGGGAGGATTAAATGTGAAAGTTTTTCAGCAACTGAGAGATCTGCAAAAGCATCATTGACCAGTCAGAAAGATGCTACTGTTCAATCATTTTTTAAGTGTGGTGTCTCCAATTTTATTCAGAGATATGGGGACATTCCCAAATATTTTTTTCAAGTGATGCAACAGCCCCTTTAAGATAAACTATTAATCCTTGCAAGGTAGAACCACTTTTAGTCTTGTTTTATGTTTTATACTGAATGTAAACACCAACAAACATCAAATTTCTTGTACTGGAAAAACTTCTTTTGACTTATTCTCAATTATTTTCTTGATCTGGCAGAAGGAGGAGGGGGGGGGGGAGCATGGGAGGTCTAAAATTCAATACATTTTATGCTACGTCAGAAAGTGAGTGATTGTTCAACATTCATGTCACATGAGCAGCCATAAAATTTAGGCATAATTTTTTTCAGAGAAAATACTTTTGAGGCAGACACTTAGTACCACTGACATCATCGTCTCACCACATCTCCAGGTAACTTGTATGTCACCTTTCAAAAGTGAAACTTGGCAAACTTCTCGCCAAACGAACTAGACCGTTAATCTAAGATGACATGATGTTTGTCACAGAGCACTGTTTGACAGTCATAGTACCGTTTCCTGCCTACCCACCAACCAACTTCCTGTAAGCACCCACGACATGGAAACCCACCACTGTGTATCCTGGACACCCTCAACTGACATTGTCACGCAATCTCCGAGACACTTCAAGGGTAAAGGAGATGACCAAGGAAGATAGGAAGTCTGTGTACTTCCGTCTACGTAGCATCTGGGGTACTGTGTGCACAGTCCAAAGAATTATACAGTACTTGGTACAAGTTCGTGTGTTGTTTCAGCTCCAAAACCTTCTACATGATATACAGGCATTTATGTGCCAAATTACAAAACAACATTGGCAACTAATATAGCCAGCCATTTTTCAATCACTATAAATAGTTTTTTATGATGTGGACAAGATCCAACTACTGGCAAAACCCTATATTTTTACAGGGTTACAAACTGAATGGAGACAGCACCTCAACTGATCAACTTCCACATTTGCTTTTTGTAAATCTTTCTGGTTGGCTCTGTTTCAGTTGCTTCAAACACCAACAAGCAATTTTGTTCCTTCAAATGAAACCCCCAAAACTCCCTCGTTTGGGAATCTACAAGCCCCCGATACTTACCTATTTGGCTAACTCCATGTAGTTGGGGCACAAATTGTGACATATAGGTTCCAACTTCCAAACAACCTTTTCATCAATTTAATGTTATATCCAGTTCACTTCAAACAAGTTCTGGCAAAATCAAAGGATTTCCAGCAAATATTAGGTAATGTCAGTGATAACAGCAGGTTGGCACTATTACAGCCACCGATGCTACATGGACACCATCCTCCAAATCCTTTGTTATTTCAGAGAATACAGTTATCCTATAACTCACCCACATACATAATCCTGTCTTCTCCAATGTGGTTATTGAAATAAGAACACAAATTGAAATTTTGTGTTGTCTTAAATAGTATTATCAGTAATGGAACTGCTATTTGGACACCGTGTCCTGTAGCATCGGGATCAATTCTAGTAGGAAAGTAACCAATGAACATATTATTTTGTTTGACATTAACTGAATTATAATGTTGTAGAGGGTTACCAACTAGCACTGACACTTGCATGAGATAAAAACACCAATAACATTGAATATGTACTGTGG
>WURT03000026.1:427161-442525 GCA_009936505.3 Holothuria glaberrima
CTAAACAAAGCTCTGAAGTGGACAAGACACTTAAACTTAATGACACCAACTTGGTTGATCATCTTGGCTACCATCCCATGGGGCTTTTAAGTGACTTCACCTATGAGGCGTATACAGTAAATGAATGGTTGGTATGGTACTTAACATACCCAAAAAATTACCAGATTGGCGGGAATGCCACTTTCATGGCCCTGTAAAAGTTGAATGTAAAGTTGCAAACATTCTTTCTGGTCTGTTGCTGGTCTTTTTTTTTTTGCTGACCCTTCAAAATATTAGGCAACACTTCCCCAGTTAAAACACAATTGAATTGTAAGACACTCTTCTTATATAGTTTAGTACCAATATTGTGTACTCTGTACAAAGCAATTAGTGTTTCTCTGGACACAGCCAAAGTTTCAACTTTGCTGGAAAATATCATTTTCTAAAACATTCTCAAAAACTGTGCTCTAGCTAGTCAATACATAGAATAAAACAAGGTTTTAAGTTCTTTATCAAGATGGTTTACAATGTAGCAAAACAGTCTACTGTAAGCCTTTGTGGCACAGCACACACAGTCTTTGGTACTTTGAAGTTTGTCCATCCTTCCAATATTTGCGATAACCACTATCAAAATAAAAATCATACACATAGTCATAAATTACTGCTTTGTATGAAATATTCAACTTAAATGATTAAAAAGAAACAAAAGCAAAGGAGAGAAGCAAAAGAAAAATTAACTCATACCTATTAAGATGGGTTTAAATTGACAGTATTTGGATCACATGACTTTTATTTTTTCCTTTAAAGGGAAATATTGCATTTGTCAGACTTTTAATTGAATTTATCCTGTTTTACCAACAGTCAGGTCCCTTTCGATGAAAGAAGGTAACTGGGGAAAACTTTCTAGCTGGTGAGCACTAATTAACAAGTAATTAGCCTTTCTGTAACAACTGACAAATTTGTTCACCCAAACAATTATGCATGCAAGACCACACCTTCGTCATCCCTGATTTGAAATCCACCAATCAAATCAATTTTTCACGTTACGTGAGACAATAACAAACGCCTTCTACAGCACGTGCAAAATGCTCGTTAAATACGAAGAAACTAAGTAGAATCGTTACTAGACAGACTGCCTGTATTGAACTACAGTTAGAATACTAAGGGGGTCTTTTAACTTCCCTGGTATACAGTACCATACCAGGGAGTTGTTATTTGGATAACAACTCCCTGACTATACATAGCTATAGTTACTGTAATTGAAATTGTAGCCCTTAGCAGGTTGCTTCTCTTTCGAAACAGCAAGATCTGAAAGACATTGTTGGTGCTTGAGCAACTGCTATGATCGGTAATTATCCCCAATAAGCAAAATTAAATTTTACCAACCTGTGATGCCACTCTTCAAAAAATATTGTTCAAGTAGTATTCCTCAAATAAACGACACGTTGGTACCGTTACGCACGCAATGTGCCACGGACCTCAGATATAGTGCTTCCATGTGAATAGTATGGTGAATAGGGAGATGGTACTGAATCTCCCTGGGTGGGCTGCAATATCCTACAGTACAGCACAGACTGTACGGAAAATGTGGTGGTTGTTTGTTGTAAGCAGGAAGGACAGACAGGCAGGGTCATGGAAGTGCTTTGGGTAAGCGAGGTCAACATGCATTGCATAATGAGTGTAAATATGACCCGGCATAACACTCTTCCTAAATGAATATGCAGAGCGAACGTTGTATGTGGGCGAGGCTTATCCGTTTGATAATGAGACAGTTCAATGAGGAAATTTTTGCTTCTTTTTGTCCATATTTCGTGATATATGTGTTAATTTGCTGCAAGTTATTTGTGATTCATGTTAAGAAAGGGGAATAGACCACAATGGAATTACATTGGTGTCACTTTTTTATATTTTTTCAAACGCAATATTTCCCTTTTAAATTGACTAGTTTTAATTGTGCACACATATTAGTAAAAGATGCCTAGAATTACCTGCTGTACTTTGTATGTGAAGATATCATGCAACCAATATTGTGATTTTTAATCACTAATTTAGGTGTTCTACCCCCTCCCCCAACCAAATTATTGAGGGACCATGTACTCCTAGCACTGTGCCCTTGTCCCATGGTCCCCACCTCCCCCCTCAGTGCCAGAAGTTTTAATTAGCACTGTATGTATCATAAAGGCAGCTCAAATGTCCTCTTTTAACTCCCACTGCATATTTATGTGTTTATATTCCTGATACAAACTGAATAACCAAGACTACTCTATTTTATCTGTTACAATGTTTCTTTCCTTTTTTGTGCAGACAACCTTTTGTTTCTTCTGTATAGAAATAGAGGAGATAAGGTTAAGAGCAGGCCCCATCAATTGTTTCTCTCGATTTGCTTTTTTTCGGGGGGGGGAAGGGTGAGGAGGGGTTAAAAATACTTCCTTTTTCCAGACAATGCACACAGTTTCATTCTACTGTACGTACATATGTAAGAGGCTGATATGGTAAAGCCTACCTCTGGTCTCAATAACTATGAGAAAAATTTTATAATTGTCCATAGTCCACCATACAACAAAAGTCCTTGGCCAAATGAAAAAAATTTAGTCAACTAAAACAATCTTTTAAGTTGCTATGGGTGTGTTCGGCATCTGTTTTATAGATCAAAGCCTACAGCTTAGACTGTTGAAATTGCTCATTCTGTCATGTGGATTGACACCTTTTGTAGCTTGAGGTATGAATTTCTCCAGTGTGATTTATATGGATTTGGACAGGATTACTACAAACATACCAATATACTTCAAGTGCTGTGAAGTTATTTTGACTATTTTAATAAGTGGAATGTTCTACCCTTTCTCCCTTCCTCTAACTTATCCATAATACTTCAAATGAATTAACAACCCATTTGCAGCAAAATATAGTATTTACCTTGAGGGATGATAAACCATTACACATTTTTGTTAACTTTTTTTTATTTTATCTATACTTAATATGTGATCCTGATACCTTCCAGACTTGAACGCTGCTATGCAGGATAACTCTGACACTAAGGAAGCAAAAACCCCTTTGAAAATCTCCCCATGTTAAACCCATGGCTCTCTAACACAAATTCCGTAGAATACCTTTAATAGCTTTAGCTGCAAATGCACAAATGACTAAAACTAGGATAGAACCATCTTATGGTGGTCTGTTGCATGCTTGAAAGATCCATTTCTTGCATAGTGTGCAAAGAATTGGTTTGAAAATATGGCAGCAGAATATTTTTGCTCTTTGAGGCATATAGCAGGGTGTTTGCCCTTTTGGTAGAGTATCACCCCACACAATATTCATTCTATCAAGAAATCAGTGGCACAAATACTTGAGCTCTTTCTGTTCTTTTCATACCGTCTTCAGGGGCCTAGGACCTGTATTCCTTGCAAGTACAGACTGTCTAGTTTTTACAATGAATCTGGTGACTGCAGTCCATTACAGGACAATGATCCTTACACTTTTGGTTGTCAACCACAAAGTTTAGAAGTCACTAAAAACTGGATGACTTTAAATCCAGCCGTTAACCTCATCTTAATTAGGGGAATTCATGGAGACTTTCTATAAACTCCTCACTCAAACCACAAGCTACCCACTCTTTCACTAGTATAGAATTACATTAAAAGAGGTTCAACATAGAAATCGCACCTGCAGAGAAGGTAGTATCTTCACAGGCTATCTTGTGGTCTATATTATAAAACGATAGATTGCCACTCAAGTTCTTTAAAAGCATTTTTTACAAGTAGGGATGAGGGGAGGGAGAGAGCTGGGGAAAAGGGGGCTAAAAATGCACTCTTTTTTAACATTTAATATACATGCAGCTAATGATTTTTCTGTCAATAAATCATCCTCTTTTGCACTTTAAAAGTACACCCTGTGAGGGGAAAGCGAAATAAACTAAGAAACATTGTTTGAATCTCTTCCTTGGATTGGGGCACAAGATTTTTTTGCCCGAATCTCTGCACCATATCAGAAAAATTGTGCCCAACTTCCTACAAATTTTGCCTGAATTAAATTTTGCCTGAATTTTCCAGGTTGGCAAAATATTGGGGGCACAGTGACCCCTTCCCCCTCTCATACAACAAAAATACCTGTAGCCTACACCACATTTCATTTTAACACTTTACCTACATGCAAACAGAATGGCAAACAACTGAACTTCCACTGCAATCTTTGAAAGTTCTTGTTAGGCACACTGAACATTCTGGTCTAGTTAATCAACGTAACTTAATGTGCTGTACCTCAATTTTCATCTCCATTCTCCAAGTTCATCTCAAATGCAAAAGTTGTATAACCGATCAGCTACAAGTCTTCACAGTTTGGCTACATTTATTTTTCAAACTGCAAATACTTAGCTTGGACCTATAACGATACACGTAAGTTAAGTCTGTCCATTTCTAAGGACAACTCAGCTGACTTTGCACCTAGTATTTGGCCGTGTAGACTACACTAACAGTTCTGCACCCTGAAAAAGTTGGGCCAATAAATAACGAGGGAAAGTGTTACAATGGCCTAAAGTCTATCTACGTACATATATTGCATATGCGACAAACATGCTTGATAAAACTACTAATACATTGTAACTAAAATTATTAAAGACCAAGGGCCAAACACCACTGTTGTCAAAGATTACTAAAAAAAAGCAAAACAACAGTTTTACCTGTTTGCAAGACATTCAACAACCCAACACTTTCACGGCTTTCTCTATGATGGGAGTCAACAATGCATGAAACACGAAATGCACACTCCTTTAGACTAGAGAAAATAAAACCAAGCGAAAATTATCACACACTAAGGTTAACGAGCAAGAGGCTGAAATCCCGTCTTTGTAATAACCTGCAGTCTTATTCCCTCGCTAAGGAAAAATCCGAACTACTGAAGCGACAAGTCAGCTGGACGTCTATTTGTGCAATCATGCCAGATTACTTTGCCTTTCTCACGCTGGGTTCGTCACCAACGCTCTTGCAGAAATAAACCATAGTGTAAAGAGTGCGAAATCATTGACTCACCAGTTTTATGCTGTTTCTGCCCCGGTGACTTCCCGCGGACCGAGCCCGTACGACGCGCTCCCGCAGTGCGCCCCAGGTAATCAGGATATAACCCGGCAAAAACAGATCCAAATCTTGTCAGTTGCCTGCCTTGCAAATTGCTCATCGCTGCAGGGTTCTGCGCTGTGGGAGACCACTTCATTTTCCTTCTCTATTCTTTGAGTTCTTTTCCGCGGCCTATTCCCCAGGCACCTGCTTAGCTTTAGAGGGATTTGTGACAGCGATGAGCTTTCTCTGAACGTGGAAACAAAGTGATTGCCTTGATTGCGCAACTCCCAAGGGCAGCTCACGTTTCTGGCATAGCGCCATCGTTTAAACAAACTGTTCCTGAGGCCCAACTTGGGTGAATACTGAATCTAGCGACGTATCAAACACCGAGATAAGATTAGTTGAAGTCGTATTCAAGAACAAGTTATTACAAATGACTTTTGGGGGATAGACATGAACGATTAACAATTTTGACAAGAGCTCTTTTCATAAAAACGGTGAGATGCAAAAGCATGAAAACCAAATTGCAATGAAACAAGACTGTAACCGTTGCAGTCTTCAGACCTGTCAATTAGGATATTCTGAAGTCTTCATCATTTATAAGCATTAGAGAAGTGGGTTGACGTTTAACTTGTTGAGTCAATGAAGCTTAAGAAAGGTAGAAGGGTTAGATTCTCCTGAAGTGTGATTTTCTCTACCAATGGTTGAGAGACACATGGTTACATAAACCTCTCTGTCAACATGTGGGGGACCACGGGGTATGTCCACTGACTTATGAAAGTGAAAGGTATTTTTCCCCTTAACCCCCCCCCCCCCCTCAACGAACACACACTTTCGTCGGCCTAAGTATAATTATGTAACTTGCAATATAAGTGATTAATTGGAGTCAAACTAGAAAATGACGGAAACAGCTAGTTAATGGATTAAAATTGTCAAAAATGCCTTAGATTATTTGGCAGATCATCTGACCTCCAAATTTTCTAGGAACCTTGAAGACAAACAATCGTCACCCCAAAGTATAGTTTTGTGGGGTATCAAAATTCTCAGTTACTGACTGCTTTTTAATTGTGGGGCCCCCGGCAACAAAAAACGGGAAGGGGAGAAAAAACAAAAAAGGAAGAAAAGGGAAGGAAAGAAAGGAAAAAGAGGGAAAGAGGGAAGAAGAGAAAGGGAAGGAAGAAGAGAAAAAGGAGGGGAAGGAAAGGAAAGAAAGGCAAAAGAAAAAAGGAGAATGGAAAAAGAAGGGGAAAGGAAAGGAAACGAAAGGAAAGAAGAGAAAAATTAGCACATTTAAAGATCTATATCATGCAAGGAGACCTATCCCGCCTGCCGTGTAAGAACATTAAGCGTGTATCTTTACCTTCAACGTTTAAAAAATGTTTATTTTGATGTTATATATCAGATATATTTTTCATGTTAACATATGAATTGTTAAACTCGAGTTCGTGTAAATATTTCATTTTGCCTGAAGATACCAAGTCATGTAAGTGTTTACCATATTGCATAAATTTTGCATGCATTTAGGATGTGAAAAGTAATCAAAATTATATTCAGGTGGTGGTGGGGGAGGGGAGGGGTCCACAACACAACACTTCTCTTGAGGCCCTAAGACACCCACAAATTGACACAGTGTACTTCAACTCAACGGCTCAACTAGTGCAGAACCGGGAAACCTCTAGACTGTTGCCCCCGGACAGTCAGGTCTGGTTACGCCCCTGTGGGAGGAGCTACAAGTTGCGCACAGTTGGGAGAATCGCGTCTGTACCCATGACCCCACCCTTTCAAGGGTTTCTGTATTCGTGCGTAAAATAGTTCTGCTCAAGGTCGTGCCCCCTCCACTTTTGAGAAGTCGTTGATGAAGCTCTCCTAGATAAACAGGGGTATAATTACGGGTTATCGATTGTGTCAAGGTTTCACAGATACACATGATTGTCTAAGGTCGGGCAACTCTCAGAATCTCTGGGAGTATCTAAAATGTATACATTAGATCTAGTGCAGGTAATCTTCGGCCCATGGGAGACCATTTTAGAGGTCCCACGAACCATTAAAAATATAATTTTTTTAAAGTCATTAAATAATTATTAATTCAGGAATTAGCCCGTTTTCCCTTTGCCGAATATTTTGACTCCGGAAATACTTTTTACACTGCAAATTACTGCTGAAAGTACAGGAGGCAACTTCATCAATTTCGCTTATTGTACAGGGCGGTAGCCTGCGGGGCAGGGTCTACTCCCCCCCCCCGAGATTTCCAACATGAATTACAGTTAGCCTACTTGGGAAAATATACAGAAATGCTGAAAATTTCACTATCTAAATTATGATTGCAAGGCCCAAAAACCTGGAAAATTCTTTAAGAGTTATTTTTGTACAAATTTTGCCGGCGAGATTACCTTTAATTATTAGCTAAAGTCAATGAGCTTTATAAAGTAACTTTTACTTAAAGGGCACAAGGAGTCGCTGCAAACTTATTTTGAATAACAGCTAAACCTCATAACTGTATCCCCTTTTTCACTTCAAGTATCATTGGCGTAGGAAAAGAAAGGGGGCAGGAGTGACCGCCCCCGCACTCTGATTGGGGGCGAAAATCTCGTTTCTTCCCCCCCCCCCCCACTTTGGATGACATGCTGCCAAAATATGGCATTGGATAGGATTAAACTTCTTCAAAGTTTGTCAAGCATTACACCATTTTGCATCTAGGGCACTTTAAATAGTCGAAAAATTTCCAGAGGGAAGGGGGCGCCCCTCTCCCAGGACGCTGATCACTAGTAGGCCTAATCACTTTCGCCCACACTTTCAAAAAGTTTCATACGCTTACGAGTATCTTTCATGATAGTATTTTATAACATAAATATTGCATATTCAGAGATAAAGCAAGGAGTAAATCCATACGTAAAATTCTCAACTTATGCATTGAGAAACATGTTGTGACGTGGATTGCAAAGAGCCATTCATGACATACCGTAGCATGCCCAGATACACTAAATCAAATTGGGGTGACTATACATTTCGCCTTTACATAAAATCTAACTTTCCTTCTTGTAATCTAAATTTGTTTCTAAAGCATAACATTTTAAAGTAAAGAATGTTTAGATGCAACTTTTAAGGTCTAAAACGTGTCATTTCTCCCATTTTGTTGCATTGCCTCCGCTATGGCTACGCACAAATTGATGGTGATTCCCCAGTGTCGTACTAAGAGAGCTAGGGGGGAGACTGCGCCGGGTACCAGCAAGCTTGTACAGGGAGGGTGCCATGCACGCCACAGCCGAAGAATTCAGTATATTATATGGATCTAGGGTTTTTCTTGAGGGGGACCTGCATCAAAAGGGCACCACCTCAAAATGTTTTACTTGACTCATACGACACCGGTTATATAGTTCAGCCCATACTGACATGTACTGAAACGAGTACTGCAACACACTGAGTATTTCGGTTGGTGGAAACGGTATTTCAGGTGAGCGCCATCAGTTTTACAAAGTAGAAGCTTAGGGACTAGTAGCAGAGAAACTTTTCAAAAATTGTTTCACATGTCGGGCGAGTGGCCAGAATTTGCAAAGGGGAAATGTAGGTTGAAATACCGAAACTGTGCCCCTAGTGTGATCCATGGGTGACGCCCCGGGATTGTGTACGAGATTCCTAGGAAATTTGGGGTATTTTGGAAATTGTAGGTATTAGAATTAGATTAATGCATTTAAGCTTCTTCAAATGACATTGAATGGGCATCAAACAGACCACAGAAATCACACTTCAAGTGACTTTTTGTGATTTCTTGCCGAACGGCCGAAGGCGAAAGGAATCTATAGCAATCACGTTGGCGAGTGTATATGTATGTGTGCGTATGTGTGTTTGTGACAATGCTTGTAAACACTATATCTAAAGATAACAATGATGTATAATTCAAGTTTTGGTTCACAGAATTATCATAGTAAGAAGTCCCCATTGCTTTTGGTGGTGGTGACAGGTGGTATAAGGTCACCAGAGGTCATAAGACGAAAACATTGTAAACAAGGTATCTCTAGGTGAGAATCATGGATTATTGTCATACTTGGCGTGTCGGATGCGTTACAGTCAGAAGATGAACTTTAGTTTTTGGTAGAGGTCAGGAACTACTTTGAGAAGTTGAGGCATAAGGCAAGTGCTTTAGACTGTTAGATGCGAATTCTAAAGCCGGGGTCGAACGAGAAGATTTTTAACATTGAAAATTAAAGACAAGTTACTTTCGTCTTCTTCCGTCGGTGATTTACCACTTCATTTTGATATTAGTGAAACGTTTCCGTATTCTTTATAAAAAAGAAAAAAAAAGAAAGAAAGCAAAAAAAAAAAAACTAAGGAGGTATATGGGCTTGCGTGGGCAAAGCGCCCCTTGCATCTGACAGTTGTCCGTTTGGACATCTTTTCAAGGAGTTCTCGTTCAAAAAGTCTAATTTTATACCCTGACCCTCCCGTTATCCATCCTCCTGCACAAATCATCCAATTCCTTCCCCGTCATTCGTCGACAAACAGTTCTGTTTAGTCATTGCAAAATCAGTAAATCACCTTTTACCAAACCTTAACTTTTAATTTACATGATTTCTTTCGGTTTAATTTTCGCATATCCCCTTTTCAAGTCTTTTTTGTGACGCTTTCACCTACTCACTTGGTCAAGGGATCTGCGGAATAATTATTCGCGCATAATAACCTTCATGCATCCATTCGTGCCCAGCAATAATGAAGACAATGGAATATGAAGCTTCTGATTGGACTGAAAAAAATGATAAATTCAGAGGCTTTAATCCTGGGTAATGTGGGATATACCCCACATAAGACTCGGAAGGGGATACTCACCTACCATATTGCTCCACTCTCCCCCCCCCCCTCCAAAAAGATCACACTGGAAGGACAAGTCGAGTCAGTGGTTATTGTTGACGATAAAGTAAAATGAAGTTAAATATTATTACAATGCCTAAAACTACATTACTTTTTTTCGCACCTCCCGCTCTAGCCCATTGTACATAAGTTTTTTTTCCAAATATCCAATATCATAGACAGACTGGCCGTTGTGGCATGCGGTTAGCGGCGTAGCTAGACTTCGGCTGGTAGGGGGCTGTGAGATCCAATTTTGTCTGGATTTTATCATACGAGGGCTCTGAGGGTGCAATGTTACAAATGAGGACACCATGAGTTTGAAGTTAAGCAAGGAAGTAGATACATATCATAAAGCAACAAATTATCAGTGCGTAGAAACAAGCAGCATCACTGCATCTTGTTTAACGATTTTTCCTACCTTTAAAATTCACCTTCAACTTTCCTTCATTTAAAGCCGACATCTCATTGTTTGGATAACGACGTAGGGGTTGAAGTTCGCACAGGCACGCATCAAGGGGGGGGGGTGGCGATTGGGGTGACTGCCATACGCCTTAAGCAAGTTTTTTTCTACTTTTTCTTTTGTACGTAAAAGGAAGCGAAACACTACAGAATTTCTTAAAATACGACATTCTCTGCACGCTTCGCGTACATCCATCCATCCAAGTATAGATTTTTCCATTATCAATTCTTGTAGAACAGCTTAGGTGAAACTATTGTTCCAAACCCCAGGAAACACTCACCATCACTCATCTTCTCCTACACGGTGAAGCCCTCTCGGTCAGCAGTTAGTCAGAGTATAAGGCTATGATTAAAAAGCGTGTATGATTGAAAAAGTTCTAAATTGTAACGTTTGTGGTCTGCTACCTACCAACCCAAAGTCATTTGAAGAAGGTTAAATGCATCATTTTAATGCCTGCAATTTCGTAACTTGAAATGCCCCAGACATTTCCGGGCTTCGCCTTATGGACTCCCACTGGGGTGTTGCCTCTGGACCCCCGTCCTTAGGGGGTGGGAGAACGCCTCAGTCATTTCAACTCGAGTTAGCCCCTTCCCCATGACACACTAGATAGGCGCCTGAGCTGGCAACACAATGATTAAAATACTCGTTTTCTGTAAGCTCACTAACAATAAATAACAATAGAACTATTAGCAACCCTCTCATAGCATCAACCAGCTCCTGGTATTAAGCCAGCGAAGCGGAATCAATCAAATTCCCTTCATGTTGGTAACCGCTCTATTGACCTTGTTAGCACTTTTTTCAAAGTGTTCTTTAGAAGTTATGGAATCAAGTGTTTTTCTACTATTTACATAAGCGTTCTGGAAAAAACCTTATTCACCAAGAAAATGAAGAAATTAAAATTTTACTTAATTCCTAAGTATAAATGTCAAGGTGTCATTTATTTACCTACTTTCTTACTCTCTTGCTGGATGGGTGGGGACCCGAAATAAACCCAGTCTCCCCCCTCCTCCTCCTCAAGCCTTCTGTATTATCGATCCCGGCCGAATGTTAGTCTAACGGAGTAGCAATATTACTGAAAGAAAGGCAAGCTGTGACTCTTGTGGTCTGTCAATTGCACACCCAATGTCATTTGACCTTGAAGCTAAAATGCATCATTTTAATGCCTATAATTCCGTAACTACCACAGAGCTTTAGGGGGCTTCTCCCCTAGACTCCCCCTGGGGAATTGCCCATGGACCTTACCAAGGGCACTGGGACGGCTCCTGTACCCCACGCCGTCAGGGGCAGCGCTTTGCGCCCCTAGACGCCCTCTGCACCGTTTGGCAGTCCCCCCGTTTGGCACCCCCATTTTCAGACATCAAATCCCCCCTGTCTTCAAGACTTAAAATGTTGCTAGAGTTAATCATTTCTCCCATAGTCCATATCCAAGTGAAGATTGATACTAAGCTCTCAAAACGTTAACGTAAAATTACGGAAAGCTATAACATCGTTATTTCCGTCACTTGATTTCACATGTTAATATTAATTGAGGACCTGCTTTTTATTTTTCCGTCGAGATATGGGCTAAAATATTTGCGTAAAGATCGGGTTCCGTGTTGACTCTTTTCTCGCGTTCACGTCAGAAGTAGTCCCTTGCTCAGATTTGAAGGGACAAAACCTATGTCGGAGAAAGCAATTGCATGAGATGAACTATAATCGTTTAACACATAGATCGTAGCTGGGACAAAAGGTGAGGATGAATAAATTAAAGCCCTTTGTGGATATGCATGCTTATTGGACTATATCGAGTTGGCTGTTTGGGGAAGGGGAAGGGCGGCACACGTTTTTTCACAAATTCCTGAGCATTTTTAGAAAACATTTCCCCTGATTTCAACAGATTCTGTCCGAATTTTGGGTCTTCCAAATAATTGGGGGAGCACAGTGCCCCTTTCCCGTCCGGTGCACCCCGTCCGCTCGGCCTGATACGCCTATTTCTGCGTAAGTCTTTTGTTGCTGTGGACTGCAGGTGTAGAATAATCTGTTATTTCTATTCGAATCTTTCGGTTGTAAGTCTCCATTACATTTGTATAACAAGTCAAATTCAGGCAGCTAAGTTTTGGTCTATTTTCTTTGAAACTATAAACAAACTCGGGGACGTGTTCTTTATCGTTAACATTTTGTTTGTTATGCACGGTACAACTAATAAAACTAGTTAAGCCATCTGAGTGATAATTTAACCTGAGAATAAACTTCTGGGAATGATGCACTCCTCGAGTGGATGGTCGGGTGACGGTCTACCCAAAGGAGCGGATCATCTAAAATGCTAGGCTATGTCTAATAGCATTCTCTAAAGAGCTTTTGAAACGCCCCGCACACAATGCAGCCCATTCGAGATGGTATAAATTGGTACTAATAGTACAGTATTGCACTCGGGGCCGGATTTACCTGCAGGGGACAGTTACATTACCTTTATAAGGGTGAAGATAAGACAAGAAGCCCCGATTTGTGGCCGGTGGTCTCCCCAGGAAAATGTTAGATTCGAATTCTTGACATTTGGCAATCAAGATAATAAAACACAGAAACATTTAAGAAATCGTATATTATGATGTAGTGTTACCACTCTTTAATTATGGCAGGCTCTTCATTCAAGAGAGAATAGGTAGGCGCAACGGCATGGGAGGCTTTAAGGGAAAAGTTTGTCATTGGAAAAATTATTAGCGCCAAAATTATTATTGCTTTACACGTCTTAAGATATCTCACCTGTAAACATCTCGCACCATGGAAACCCTCCCTCTACTCCTTAATACCTTGTCAACCTACGGGAATGGATTTTAGAATAAACTTACCAGTATAAGTATCATAAAAATGTAAATGGTGGAATGTCCTTAACTAAGAGAATTTAGAAATTAAAGTCCGTTAGATGTTCTTTTCTTGCTTACGAAAATCAAGTGTGGTACTGTTAATTATTTATGAACAAGGTTGTAGCCTGGGCGATTTTTTTTTGGACGGGGGGCATTTCTTGACACTAGCTACGCGGAGCAACAAGTGGCGTGCTTACAGATACTTGAAATCCGGGAGGACCCTTCCTTTTTCACCTGTAGATGAGTGCCGTCCCGGGGAAAGGTGCGGTACATTCATGGCCTTGCTTAGGTAAAATATTGTGTTATCGTTTGCAAAGCCTGGACTGGAAATGGTTGTATCTTTCGAATTGTCATCATAATTTAGTTAATTATTTACTGGATAAACGTATCAAGGTATACTTGAAGGGAAATAAGAGAACACTTCAAAATAAGTTTGCAGTGACGCTTATGCCCTTTAGCTTTTTACCAGCTCATTGAGTTTAGCTAATAATTATCTGGTTATGATCATAGGCTATGTTATCTTTAGCTGGTGCATTAAAGCGGTGTATCTTGTAGAAAGAAGATGGTCCATTCGTCAGGCGAAGAAAGCCGCATAAAAACGCACCAACGGCGGGATCCGGGGACCTCCCCGGGAAAATCTGAGAGAGAGGGAGTCCTTATAGGCTATGCGATTTTCTAGATTTTTGGGGGCCTTGTAATCATAATGTGGACGGTGAATTGTCAGTATTTTAGTATTCTTCTCAAGTACACCAACTATTATTATAAACTATTTGGAAATCTCAGATGGGGAGGTTACCTACCCCCACCCCCGCCGCAGGCTACGGCCCTGTTGAAGTTCAAGTGACTAGTCATTGATCATGAGATTACGGGCGTGTCAAATTTAACAAGACAAAAAACGAGGATATTCGTCGATTGAAATCCAGTACACCTTCCACAATCTCTATCATCCTCATTTCTCCAGTCGGAAATGTATGAAAGCCTGTAATTGCCATTGAACCAAAAGTTATAACCCTATTATTACAAATTATATAGTTCATATTACAAGTTATCAATTTGTGATAAAAGTTTTTAATTTAAATTAAAAATTTGCTGTTACAAGTTATAAATTTGTTGTTATAAATTATGAATTTGTCATAACAAATTATTAACTTGTTATTACAAACTATTAATTTGTTATCACAAACTATAAATTTGATGTTTATGCAAATTATTAATTTGTTTTTACAAATATAATAATAGGGACTAGATTCTCAGCCTTGTGACTTTTGGGGTAGTGATGACAAGCAAAGAAATGTCCTCGGTGTTCTAAGCGTCCGAGCCACATGTTCGGATCCTAATAGATGACTCTGCCAAGTGTGAGTGAACAGCGTTACAAATTTTCAGTCGGCTCCATGATTACTTCGTATATTCTTGTGAGGGGGTCGACGAGGGAAAATTTCCATCGGTGGGAATTGCTCGGGTGGAAGTTGTCCGGTCACGCATCAGTCACTCCGGTCTCAGTGAAATAAGATTAATATACAGAAACAAGAAAAAACACTAACCTGATATATAGTGTACATTCATTGCTGTTTACGTTGGTAGTTACATACTTTATTCCCAAGCCCACCATTTGTAAATACCCCAAAGACTCTCAGACTTTCCCTGAGGATCTCCCTCAAAAAAAAAAAAAAAAAAAATGATCAGGAGAGTACAAGTTGGGAGGGATTAGTGAGTGAAAGAGATAACGAACGCGAGATGACAATATTCAATTGGGCTGTGCCTGCATGTCATGTCCATGCAATGTGCACCGATGAAAATATGTTCGGTCTTTCAATGGCCATTGGCGATCATATTTCACTTCAGTAGCCTTACTCTCTTTTTGGGGATAGCAAAAAGAAAAATTTTAGGTAGCTACGTCATTAAGGGAGCTTTACACTGAGAAATGTTCCTTTTTTGGAGGCAATGTGATTTTTCATTTTGTCATTTTTCATTTCATTGGCTAGTGGGTGGGAATGGGGTGTTCATGTTGGTTTTTCTTTTGTCTTGTAAGGTCACTAGCTAAGATAAACATATAATTGTTTTTTTTTCTAGTGTCCTGTTTATACTACATCATGTGTTGTTTCTGTGTTAATTAATTAATTATGTATGTATGTATGTATGTATGTATGTATGTATGTATGTATGTATGTATGTATGTATGTATGTATGTATGTATG
>WURT03000026.1:442625-463505 GCA_009936505.3 Holothuria glaberrima
GAAGAAGAAGAAGAAGAAGAAGAAGAAGAAGAAGAAGAAGAAGAAGAAGAAGAAGAAGAAGAAGAAGAAGAAGAATATATATTTGCATATATATTTATATATATATATCCTACTTATGAACATACCTAAAGGATGCTGCTGTAATCAGTCCGGAATGTTAATCGTGATCATCCCGTTGTGACTGTATGAGTATACAGGCTAAATGTATTTTTGTGTGTATGAAATGTGCTAATCATAACCAGCGGAATCAGACGGTGACATGGAGGGTCCAAGCTCATGGAGGGAGCATGTACGTGCCATCCACACCAAAACGTCATGCCCAGGGGAGTGGCTCCATCTACAAAGATGGAGGGGGGGGGACTTTTCACCATTTGCGAATCGCCGTCCTAAACGGGGGGTCTAGGAGGGGGTGTCCTCCCCTTGGAAAATTTTTGCTCTCGTAAGGTGGGTTAGATGCAAAATTATGCTGCATTTGGTGCTAAATTTGAATTGAATATATCACCAAAAATTTTCACTTCTTTAGCAAGTTTTTTTTTTTTTTGGTTGCTTTAAGTGGATTTTTTACTCAGTTCATGAGGTACATCAGAACAACACGGCGTGAAGTACGTGAACAGTAAATTGTTAGACTACATGTACCATTAGCATTATTACTCTTATCTAATGAAATTTGGATATGGAAGTGATTAGGACACCATTTCCCATTTCGAAAGTCTGATAGAGGTGATACTGGTAGCAATACTTTTTTTTCCACCACTGTGGTACACCTTGTCCCTGCAGTTAGCAAACACAATTCTACTGTTACAAGGTAGTCGACTCTCAACAAACCTTTCCAATATTTTCTTTAACTTTACTAGCATTAGGAAGTTTTAGTAGTTTTAGTAAATAGTGAGAGTAGAATTTTGTGACACAGAACCGACAGCAAACTACGAGGGCATCACGGCCTTTTTTTACGTCGGCGTTAGCAATTTTTTAAGGGCTTTACGATGCTGTCGCTTATTTCGAGCAATGGGTAAAGACCGCGAACATGGAAGTGGGGGGACCCCTCCCCTTTCTAAAAAGGAGATTGGAAGGTGTCTTTATGCCGAATGGTGCCATATTTGGGCAAAATTTAGCATTTGAAATGTAGTGTCAATTCGGAATTTATGTTATATTATTTATATCTTGTATGTAAAAAGTCGGGACCCCGTCATCGTCATGTCTCAATCCAAAATCAGTGATCGTATTAGCTGATGTTCAGTAAGTATCGTCAAAACGTACGATCATGAAAAAATCCATAAAAATCATTGTTATTGGAGGTGTTCAACCTAATAAATACCACGTTGTTTTTTTCATATGCGCTTAGATACTTCGTTTATCAAAAAACGATTGTAAATACTATCAAAATGTGCTTGAAAATACTGATTGGCGAGATCAGTCAGCTACAAGCTGTACAGGGTGCACAGAAATGTCACAATCCTTTCGCTTTTCTCTACTCGTACTACGATCAAATCCCTCTGTTTTTTGTGCCTAAGCTTTATTGTTAGTGTGTAGCCTTACAGGCTACGTCCCTGGAATCGTCCTACGGATTTTGCGCTATTTGTCACACACGAAAATACATATGCATACGCTCATCGGAAAAATAAATTCTTTTGAGCACACAGTATGCGTACAGCGGATTAATACACAGTTTCAAGTGTTACCCTCCCCATTGAAGTTGTAGCGCGATTTTTCATGATCACAACCTTTCCGTAATGTTCGTGATCAAAGACCATAAAGTACCACGACAGAGTGTTGGTTATCTGCCATCAAGCCACAAATTAAGATTCCTGTTCGAAATTTTGGACAGGAGAAGCCATATTTACGTATTTTGGCGATGATTACAAATAAATTATGGATATAGTATGATTAGGTAGCCTACTGATAAGGATTCATCCGTCGAGTGAAATAACCAGAACAACGTCACTGTTGCCGTATTGACCTGGTCAGGGTAACCCTGCTAGTTGTAAGACGAGAGATCAGTGTTTCCACTCTTCCCGAAATTCTAGCAATCTGGCTGCTGTTCGAGAAATTTTCGTGAAGGGGGATAATTTCGGCAACTGTCATATGACGTATGGAAATGACGTATGGCTTGACAGGGCGAAATCCTGAATCTGCCTTTAAAGTAACATAAAAAAGTGTTATTGAAAATTTCAGGAAATACCAAGCCGATTTTAGGAACTTTTAGCTTCAATTTCAGGAAAATAAATCTAGAATGTGGAAGCGCTGCGAGAGACTCTACGATCGATTGAGCCTTGAGGTGACAACAATACAAGATGGTAGATATCTGAGTAGGCCCTATTTGGGTCTAGACTTAACCTGCAGTGGCTATCGGAGAACTTGTCAGAAAATAGTCTAGATACGGGGAAATAGTTGATAAAGCAAATCAGGACACCAAAGCCACGCACAAGTTCCATATTTCCCCTAAATTTATCACACTACATCATAGGCTTACACGGAGTTGATCGCCGCCTGTAGTAGTTAGTTAGATGAGGTTTTACTGCTCAGTGTCTAACCAATTGGTTTAAGTCGGACCGGCCACGGCCTTTTTCCAGTTGTGGCTCAATGGCTTGTGTTCCTACTTCATTCAGCCATTGCTTATGCTGACCACCAAGCACAATGGCAGTAGGTTCCATTTTTAAAGTCTTTGGTATGACCCCGCCAGGATTCGAACCCCCGACTTCCGGCTGCAAGTCGGATGCTGCCTGTAGTAAGTTGATACATTAAAGGGCATAAGCAGTCGCCCCAACCTTATTTTGAAACAATAGCTAAATGTCACAAATTTCTTCTTATGTCTCTTCCAAGTATCTTTCATGATATTTTAGGACATAAATATTGCATATTAAAGGTACACCAAGCAGTTGCTCCTCGTAAATTTTACAATTGAGTGAAAAAATACTGCCAGGTGATTCTCAAGAGCCATTAAAGAAATAGGATAGTCTACTATACAATTCTTTATTAGGGTGACTGCATTCTCCCTTTAAATATAGTGTGCGTTGCACTAAAGAGTAGTACAGCAAAGACAAGCCTCTGAGGCCGTAACGTCTTACCAGAGCGGAGTTGCTCTGGTGTTACCTAATTATGACTATATACAGTAGTACAAGTGCCGTGATGCATTTTTTATAAAGATGATTCTGGAAGACTGCAGAGTCCAATTGACGATGAATAATTGTCACCGGTATAGTGCATGTTTCTTCGTAACACAGATCTCGCACCAGCCCTCAATCATAAGTGCCTAGTATACTACGCTCCGTTAGACATGGCGGAGCAAAGTGCCAATGGAGCTTAGTGTGTAGGGCCACTAATCTCGCATGACCTTCAGTCGGTTTACTGAGTTTCATGGGCAAGGTGTTCTAAAGTAGGTCGATCGCATGAGTTTTTCATTTTAGCCTATAACGTTGCTATCGGATAACTAGAAATCAATTGCTCTTCGCATGCTACCACAAGGTTTTATGCATATTAAAATGCATTAGGACAATAATGATATTGAATTTTCTAGGGGCCAAAAATTTCTAAGGGGTCACCACCCCACCTCGCCCGGCTTTGCGCTTGAGCTCCACAATGTTTCAATTACGAATACGACAGAACAGCCTGCTTAAGTTACAAAGACTCGACCATTGGCTACTTATTTTTAGACCGGTTCTGTCCCCCTTCCCGCTCCATCTCAGTGACATAAACCTCAACATTTCGAACTCTTTTTGAGGCTACTTAGCATTTGCCATGCAAATTCAATTTCTAGTTATCATTCAAGTACTGTACTTGTTGAATTATGGTTAATTGATGTTCTATATTTTAACTCCTAATTCATCAAAGTTTTAGTTTTCAACATTTTTGAAAAAGTGGGGGGGGGGCTTTTTGGAGTTGTCGGAATCCAAAGAAGTGAGGGGGAAGCGTCCCCCGTCCCCTCGTTGGTTGTGCCAAATAGTTTCACCCGTACAAAAATAATTGAAGTGCCCCATTATTGGTATTAATTATTCTTCTGGCAAATACACTAAAAGCCGACTGACAGCTGTTGAATGCGAATCAGTATAGAAAGCCCGTATCAATCCAGGATTCATTTTATTCGGAGATTTCACTGATTCTGTTTCTGATCGTCAAAAGTTTTCGCCGCCTTTCGATCGCTGGTGTGTTGAAGCGTTAGTATCATAATTAAAGTTATAAGGCTTCAGAATTATTATAAGGTCTAGTAAATGACATCTGACACAATAATTTTTGTGAAATGTAAATTTGATCTCATTTTTCCTGGCTTTTGTTGAACACGAGTCTTAAGCATCGTAGTGCCGATTGTAGTTTTTTACTGACCGCAAGCGTAGGCTTGTGTGAGCGCATAGAAGCTACAACGCAGCCGTCTATGCCGACAGGGAGTAGCGGATATTTCTGCTAGAGCAATTGTAAAGAGAAGATGTATTGCATATGTTATTTGTTACAGTCGAACTAGCTGATTGCATTTTTTTGATCTGAAAGCTAGTTTTGATCCCTGGGGCACATGACTGCATCAGTAACTCCTAGCATCGTTAAATCTGAGATTTAGTCTGAGTCTCGCAGCATTTCATTCCGTGACGATTTCGAGTCTCGTATAAAGAATTGGGGATAGTTGTGAGTACAAAATTAGACGGTACAGCCCTATCGGTATGTTCCTTTCCCCTCAGGTCTTTCGCTAGTAAGAACACTAGTACTACGGACTTCTCATATACGGACAGAGGATAACGTGACCAATATGGTCGCAACCGTTCGAACAAATTTAGGCTTACCAAGATGGCCGCCGGGCTACTACTATTTGCCCAATGTGACGATGAATCTGAAATATTTCAGTGTCAAACCGCAATCTCCGTAGTATTATTCCCGAGCAATACCAGCTAGTAACGGTATAATGACATGTACGGTCATCAGTGAGACTAATTTCCCTATGGTTAACAGTAATTTGAATAAAATGTATGCATGCTGGACGCTTGCTCGAAAGCATGTGCTTATATTGTTTCGCAAAAAGGTTTGTACAGCCTATGGGTTCTAGCTACCTTGAGAAAGAAGAAACGGGCTTGGGTTAATAAAAGAAAATTTGGGCGTGTTGCATGGCAATTACTCTACTTCACGTCAGCGAGTAAAGAAGTATCTTGAGAGGTAGGCCTAATACATTAGGTTCTCAGGCAGTGGTCTGCATTTATACAGAGCGTTGCTAAGGTGAAGTTTCTTGAAGGTCATAGAAAGCCTGTAGCCAAAAGGAGTCGGAAATGTACGGAAGCCGAGAACTTGACGGGTGGGAGAGCTCTGACATGCCTTATAGTGATCGGTGTCCCTACCATATTTTTCGGTAAATACGGGATGGACAAATCGAGATGCGATTTCCCCTTTCAATTATCCACTGCGAATCTGGAGGGACAGAACCAAAGCAAGTGAGGGGGTACTCAAAGAATTGACAATTACACCGTGTACATTTCAAGACATCACACAAATGATGGAACTGCCCAAATATTAATATGCAAAAAGTATTATGTATTATGTACAGATGGCGCTGTGTAACTTTGGTTTGTATTACAAATGTCCACATTCAAGAGTGGCACAGACAGAGAAACCGACTAGATAGTTCATATGGAGAACAAACAGACATTAGGAAAAATACGGAGTAGTTTCGTATTCGTGTTGAAATAATCGTGATAATTGATGTAAGTTACCTACATGACGATGTCTGTTTTATAACGTATTTAGGCTTACAATGATATATAACAACGAATTCCTGTGAAAACTCATTAAAATTCCTTATTGTTGAAAGGATGAAAACTAACGTTACAGGCCTACGCCGCCTAACGTAGCCTATGGAATAGTCATAGGCTAACCCACAATAAGTTAGGCTTAGCATAGGTCATTTATATTAGGCACTAGCTTAGGCCTACGTTTAGCCCTCAGTCAGTGCCTAGTGTACTACACTACATTAGACTACGTTCCGAATACAAGGCCCTTATTCTCTACATAGACATTTCCAGTAAATAGGATAATAATGATGTGTCACAGATTTCCTGATCATGCGATCACATATGACACTGACCAGCATTAAATAACATTTATTTTGTTTAATTTTACCTTTCTTCTTGGCAACTTCCTGACAGTAGTTCGACTATTCTGCTTGAAATTTTAATGAAAATTTCACCTGCAATGCAAAGCCTGCACCCATCTACTCGATCACATGAAGGCAGCATAGGAGTGGGATTATAGGCCATTTTTTGTAAAATTTATCAACAATTTCACTTCTAGAAGGTGTAGGGTTCATATTGTTGTCAACTTACAAGAGTGACGGTTTGATGAGTAACCAAGTTGACCTGTTGTTGTGAGAGCATAAAGTGTTTGCCACAATGCCGCGGTTGTGGCTAAATCCTGATTTTGCCAATGTACCGCCTAAGGAACTACTACACGGAGCAAAGTGCTAATGGAAGGTAGTGTGTAGGGCCTGATTGAGGACTAGCCTACGTTATAAGTTACTGTATTAGCCTAGCAGCTGGTTAGTAGGCCAGGCTACTCACATTGACAGGTTTCTGAGTTGAAAGGTTGGGCTAGCCGGTCGCTGATACTAGCTCCCTATGCATGGCCCTTATATGGTAAGGCCTAATTGAAAACCTGGGATGGTGCTGGTCGAAATTGACTTTCTTCTTACAGCAAAACTAGGACCTAAAATCCTAGTGTGTGTTTCCGTTACACTCCTCCATCACATGTGATGGAGGAGTGTAACGGAAACACACAGCACTGTTCAAGAGCTAAGTGGCCTATGTCAGAGCAATTAATTGCAAGCAATCACATTACAATTTGCCTAGGTCTAACCTAATTGGACTGGCGTTAGGTTAGCCTGTAACGTTAGGCTTATATAGTAGGCTAACCTAGGCCTATGAAATGTTCTGACAATGGCCATAGGCTAGCCTGTGGTTGTGAGGTGAAGTGCTTTTTTATGAATTCATGATTTGAAGAATTTCGAAGTCCACAGAGTGGCAGGTGGCGCATGATGCATTCATTGTAACTGAGATTAAACAGATACTGGAAAAGAGATTCAAACAATATTGTATGCAAATGCATGGGATTATTGAAGTGACTAGAAAATAATTTGATGTGTATTTCATGAAAGCAATGTAACGAAGATGGTATTTTTCAACTGGAATAACCAAAGAATAACGTGACAGTTAAAAAAATACCTTTTTCTTCTGAAAATGGAACACACTATGAGACAACGAAGTATATGGGCAGAATCTGGATATTTTCAGGCATCGTTTGGTATGTTGCTAGCCCTCTGTTAAGTTTGCATTGCACCTAGGCCTGTGCATAATGGGCTACTGCAGGAGATGATGATGACAATGACGAGTGACTCAGATGTTATCTTGAGCCTGATTTTGAGAAGAGTCAAACTGTTTACGAAATCATGTTATATTGAAACAATCAATTAAGACCAGATGTGTTTCTTATTCTGCTACTGTTTACCTGATATATACTTATTATGCCATTTGAAGGCAAGGTGTGACTTACTTTTGGCAGGGTATCCAATACTTGTTCCTCAAAAGAGTTGTACCATCAAATCAAGGATAACATTTTGTTGGTGAGCGGAATTCTTACTCCATGTTCCATTCGAAGAGGAGCGCCATGACCAGCTCATATTTACTTTGCCTTCCTTGGTCTATGTCTGCCTACTGTAGCCTAAGCCATGTCTGTACAATAGGCCTATGTACACAACAGCTAACCGTGGAATGTTTGGCATATTAAGCGTACGTTGGATATAGGGTCAGGCAGTGTCGTATGCACATGATAGAAATGACAAATCATAAGATTAGTCATATTGTAAGTACAATTTTATTCAAATAGACTGAAGTTGTTCCGCACAGGCAGTACCTTAAGATACTGGTATGTACACCAGTCTACTAAGTAGGTACAGCATGCCATCTCACAAGTTCTTTTCCTTGCTTTGGAGCGATGAATTGGCCATTGGCCAGCAACATCGAAGTTGATGTGATGTGATGTGAACTGCAAAATATGACCAACAGTAAATAGCATCAACCCAGACGTATTAGGCCTATATTAAGCTGGGCCCAAAATGCACACGTCATAGAATCCATGCAATAGGCTCCAAGTTAACCACACAATAATTGCATCTTCTTAGTGGGTATCTTTAAAGGTACACTTAATGCAGGTGGACTGGGTATTAATTTGAGCTACATTGGTACAGTACACGAACAAGGCAAGAAGATTAGATTCCAGAGAGGTTAGAGTTCAAATCAAGCTAATAAAAATTTGCAACCTAGTCTACTCATTATGCTGGTAAAAAGTTTATCACACTACTTGTGCACAAACAAAACAATCTATTGAGGAACGATTTAGATTACTGGCAAAAGAAGATACCCAACAACATGTTTCTTATTAATCGAAGCCTACAGCTTTGATTATTGGATTTGATCAGTTTGTCAAGTGAACTCGTGCCTTCTTTTCTGGCTCGGCGTATGAATATCTTCAGTGTGATGCTTCTCTATTTACACACGATCAATGTGGATATTATACAGCATTTGATCTGCCACGCAGTTATTTTGACTTTTTCATGAAGTGGAAATTTCGACCATTCCCCCCATTTTACCAACTTGACGGTGTTCCAATAGAATAAACAGCCCATTTGAGGCATGTAGGAAGTCTTCTCTTCGAAGTACGATAAGTCGTTACGCACTTCTATTGGCTTTCTTTATATATTTGGTTTGATCACTCATAAAATAGTCCCATACTTGAACGCCGCTATGCAGACTAACGCTAGCACTTACTCCACGACCACACCATCGAAAATCCACGCTTGTTTAACACGCTTGTCCATCGCTACAAGTCCGTTGGCACGTCTCAGCTTAAGCTGCGCATGTGCAAATGCCCGAATCTGAGGTAGAAACATTTCACAACCATCTGCTGCCTGCGTGAAAGGTACGTTCCCGACACAACGGTTAAAGCTGTGTTGGCGGCAGAACAATTTTGCTCTGAGCAGAGCCGTATATACGGCTCTGTATACGGCTCTGGCTCTGAGAGGTGAGCGTGGTAGGCCGTTTGCTTATTGTTGTACCACACTTAATATTACTTTATCGAGGCTTGGAATCAAGTAGCGCAATATTGGGCTTTTTCGTTTCGTTTCATACCATTTTCAGTGGCTTCGATTAGTACTTGCCTGCAAGTACAAACCGTCTAGTTTAAGTGTGGTCTTGCTGAAAATGGAAAATGAGAGAGAGAAAAAATAGAAAGATGTGGAACAAATTTTTAATAAAGGAAACACAAACAACGTGGAGAAGAAATAGCTAATGGCTCTGATAAATATGGCATGAGCCACGCCAAAAATTGCAGAGCAATATTAAATATTCTAGGTCGATTCTAGGTCAATATTTTGTTACATCAAATGGAACGATAGAATGGATAAGATCGTATGGCACAACTCCACTACGCTGTGCAGTGCTCATTGTGAAAGATGTGATCAATGTTTATATCATTGCAATATGAACAGAAACAGATAACCCAACTGTTTCCAGATTATCATGCAGTAGGTAAAGTATGAAGACCCAAAAGATTTATGTTTGTCAGTCCTGGACTTGAAATAGAACTTTCATTGGATAAAATGGCCATGTTTGACAGTATGAATGTTACAGAGGGCAAACAGAATAGGAATCAATGTCAAAATCTGTCTATTACTTTTTACCAAATTGGAAATTACAAAGGGCAACAAAGTGTGCTGAATGTTATAAAAATTTGCCATGACCAGTCCAGTCGGTATATGAATTCATATGGTTTTGATGTCAAATACATATAATTCTTCACATAGCCCAATGTTATTTTCACAGGGGGCAGTGAGTAGCAGTTTGCAAGATGATGCAACTTACCATGGTCACAGTGTTACACCAACAAGGATTGCTGAGCCCAGCATCAGTGCTAGAAGACGGTGATGGAAGAGAAGGTAATTAACCTTTAAATATTGATGGGTTTAAAAGTTTGAGCCACATTTTGCCCAGTAAAACAATCAGTCAATCTACAAAGTGTAGAGATCATGTAAAAATGAATATAATGGTTGTAGGCCTATAAAGTCTAACCACACACACTGTATTCAAAGCAAACATACGGTCAGGTAGTATGTATAGGTAGTACAGTGTAGATTGATACTCACCGCCATTTTGTTGTTTATCACTAAGATTGCCTCCTGATGGTGCAATACCTCGTTTGCATGAAAGTTAGACATTGCACACGACACCTAGACTGTCTGGTTTCCCCTCCCATTAGTGATTGGTCATTTATTTATGGCATAGTACTTCCAGCCAATCAGTAGCCTATCCCATAGTAATAGACTTCTTTTTGTCCTAGATTCCCAGGTCCCTTCCTGTTTCCTGCCACGTGTACATGCTCGCTGTCACGAATTCCCACGCCACGTTGAAAGTTCCACGTGGAAGCGATATCCCATAATATTCCCTTTAGGGTGTGGCCAATTTTACTTTCTGCAGCCTCCTTATTGGTCATGCAATATTGCTGTATTAATTAACATTTATTTTGGAGTATACGTCACAACTTTTGACCAATCAGGGAACTGCACTTTGTCAGACCTATTTAGGAAGATAAGGAAGTGTTTTGCATATTTTGATAAGACAGGTATTGAAAATGATGAGTGCATGAATGTGAATGAGAATGACTACTTTGCAACGACATATTGATGTTTTCTAATGTCAGGGAAACCCACCCCTCACTTCCCCTTCCCTGTGTTGCCTCGCTGCATCCTTTCATTTTGTAATAAAATTTGATACATATCATACCATTTGGTATTTTTGTATACAGCACTTGTATGCATATTTGGAAGAGTAAAATTTTTCGAACTGCGTTTTCAAAATTTTAAAAGACCAAGGGGGATGTCATGTAGTAAGTATAGGTAGTACAGTGTAGAGGGGGATGTCATGTAGTATGTATAGGTAGTACAGTGTAGATTGATACTCACCGCCATTTTGTTGTTTATCACTAAGATTGCCTCCTGATGGTGCAATACCTCGTTTGCATGAAAGTTCCGGGATTTCTTAGGTAGCCACGAGGTAAGCGGAGCTTCCACACCCAAGCCCGCAAGCCTTAGACACTCGTGTTCTAGACATCTGAAAAGAAACATGTAGTCATTGTATATAGTTTATCTTTGCAATATGGCCGGCCAGTAATTTATTCCTATTCATCACGACGTACCAATCATCTGTAAATATTGAATTGAGACGACACTAATCACGAGAATAAATCACGAAATAATTGCAACAGAAATGTTCTTGTACTTTGGTTCTTCATGGAGCTCACCCCCAAGCCTTCGCAGGAGCGATTGGCCCAACATTATCTAACAATACAGTTATTTAGGCCTGTGCCAGATCTTACTGTCATCACCCATATGTCACACTATAAAGATTGACTATAGCAACACAGGACAGTATACTGTAGTTTATAGCAAAATGTTGTTATCTCCTGCTGTTTAAGCAGCCAAAAAATTCAAAAAATTTTCCAATTAAAACACATAGTTGTTTGATGATGTGATTTCTGTCTGTGTACTTTAGGACATAATTAATACAAGTAGTTAAAATGATCACATTAACTACTCATCATTCAAAGCATCTTCATGGTCATATTCTGTGTTCTCAGTGTCTAATATTGTAACTCTTGCTGACTTTTTTGGTATAAATACACAAATAATAGCATTTATGAACACTCAATTCCAGGCCGTCAAAATATGCTAATACACCATCTTCAGGGGATTAACCTCTTTCCTTCCACCAAAGTATTTATGCTGTTTGGTTAATTCCACATTGATGGTAGAACCACACTCTTCTGCCACCTGGCCCACACAAGGGATACTTTAATTACATTTCTAACATTTTAACAGTATAGTTTATCTACAACTGAGGAATTTTGAAGATACGTAGGATCGCTAGTGTGCAACATTCATGTTTACTCTATATTTTCATGGAAAAATCCTTTAAAACCATATTCATTTATCAGTAGCCTTCATATTAAACCTCCTATATTTTTGCCCTGGACCACTTCGAAGCCTATTATTTACCAATTTTACGTATATCACTGTACATGTGATCCTCAAAGTGAAGGAATTTGTTGAACTAACCTGAAAGGTATGAAAGAATTGATTGTCTTACGGTATGTAATTGGGTCATCCCTCATATTTTATTTGCCAATAACAAGTTATAATTGTCTAGGATTCTGTACTGCATAAAAGCAAAATGCTAAAACTTAAACTTCCCGTATAAAAGTCAACGGAATAAGGGAAAACAATTCTAACACCTCATGAATATGTGTATATGTAAACTTTTTATTTAGATTGGTGTGGAATTCCAAATAATGTTTCCCAACAACCATTCTGACTTTCTATCAAAGTGGGAATTACTACACTCCCAGGATACTTCAAATTTCCAAAGAGGGATATCCAGCAATTGCTTCCATTATAAGCAATTTTGGAGGTGGAGACTGTAAGTATGTATTTTTAATAGTGAACAAATATTAAGTGGATGGTTACATCTTACAGTAAAGTTTCGTATTGGCAGTCAATATCCAATGATTTAAATATTAAAAACCATTAGATGAAATGTAGAAGAAACTGTGTTTTCATGGTAGCTCCATTTGCATAAAAAATATTTCTCAAGGGGAGAATAACTACCTGGTTTTCTTTAATATTAACGTGCATGTCAAAGGAGACACAAACCCTACTTTGGAAAAGTCGTGAACAACATAAACCAAACAGAACTATCATACTGTATAGCTCCTTGTGATGTAAGCATTGGTTTTATAATATGAGGCTGCCTTTTACAAAAGACACAACCTGTAGTAATTTTTATTATGTTATAAAAGGACCACAACTGTTTGAACAAATATTTAATTCTTTTTATCTTTTCACAAGTTACTTTCCAAATCATTTACATGTTCCAAAAATGATGAGACAATGGGAATTGTAGTTTCTCTGGGAGAAATACTCACAAGAAAAATACAAAATTTCATTTTATTGTCTGATTCTTCATTAACAACATAGGATGTTTTGTGTTAATTTGTGGCCTTCGGGTAGTCTCTTTCATATTGGTTGTTGTGATGATGTATGATAGTCCTTTTTTTGTTATCATCTGGAAAGTCAAAAGCATGATCAATCTGGAACTGAGATAGAGCTAGGCTTTCTACTAAAATACTCTGAAGGCAGAGTTGTAACCAAGTCAACTACACTCATGTTAGAGACGTGAGTCATAACTTGACTCGAGTCCCTGTGATATTTCAATGGGGGAAAATCGGCCAGAATTTTTCAAGTCGGGCAATTTTGCAAGTTGTGACTCAAATCATGACTTGATTACAACTCTGGGTGAAGGTAAAGATCATTTGAGATCAGCTTCAAAGTGCTCAAAGTTTTCTATACTTGGAGGTTCAAGATGAAGGAGCACTTTTGAATCTTAGCATACATAAAATTACTGTCCATGTCCTTCTTTAAGGAGCTATGCCAAATAACATAGTACACCCGTCAAATGATAATTATTTTTAAGGAAACCTGTGCTGTAATTTTGCTGGGGCATATCCTTTACCGATGCATCTCCAAGAAGTCGCAGTCTGTGGCAGTCAGCGGGGCAGAAGCCATAAAATTTTTAATACAAACTGTACCTTTAAGTATTTTTTCTTGCCTCTTTTCGATGGCCATGGTTGTGTAATATTCGCTTTTACAAAGACATACAACTATTATTTCTGATTGAAATTTCCCAAAGTAATTTTCTTTTGGACAGTCTTCTGAAAAATTTCACCCTTGGATCTTTGCCCTTAATCTGGAAATCGTTTGTGATATTCCTCCTCTCACCCGACCATGAAAAAGTTTCATTAAAGTGTTGAGCTATCCACTGGAATGTGGGTCTTCTGTAGAAAAAAATGTCAGTGTAGCCCCCTTTGGACTCTAATCATATCACAGATAATTGCATAGATAGTTACATGGCTGTCACCGTGATGGTGAGCTAGTGGAGTACAAATTGGTAATATCAGTATCAATGCATTGAAATGTGCTAAATGTTGCAAGCCAGGATTCGATTGATATTTATAGGGGTTGAGGCAGTCCAAGCAATTCCTGGACCCCTTTCATTTGAAGTCTTGATGATTTGATAAGTGTGTACTTTCTTGGAGTCTTTCGTGCTCAGATAGTACATATTTACAAGATGAGTACCCTGTGTCCCAATGTAAGGCTATGAAATTCCCTTTAGAAATGAGGGGGTTGGGGATGGAGATACGTACTTGATTGAACACAATTCTGACCATTGGTTAAGGTCAGGGGTATTTAGTAATGTAGGTTGTACTGCTTTATGCAGTAACATTTTGCAACTCTTCACTGGTTCCTTTTACGTTTAGATCGACACCGATGTCGCACAAGCTGCCAAAAAGAAGGATACGAGGTATTAACAAACATTTCTTCTGGGACTGGGGCCTGAGAAGAAACTCAACCTGTTTGTTATGGTACTTGACAAACTGTCTCTTCAAGCAGGACAGGGGACAGTCACTGCCATTGATGCCCTATTTAAGGCCTACTATTGTTTTACCGTGAAGTTTCCCGTGGCAGTGTCACAATATTGGGAATTTCTTGATTGTGAGGTGTATGTGGTAACGCAAAAGAAAGATGCTAAGCATCATGTGCGAACACTTACCTCTGCAATCCGTAATTTGGCAATGGAGTAATTCATGTATTACAAGACTTGGTAACCATACCTGGAGGAGAAAACTGTTTTAAACTCATGTGAAATGGAATGAAATATTTTTCTTTAAAATAATAGCGCAGATCCAAATTTATAATTGATATGTTGAAGAGGAACATTCTAGGCATTCTGTGAAATATTCATTCATTTCCCATGCTCGGTTATTGAAATGTTAGCAATTGAAGCAGACACATTTTCTACCAAAAGTGAACTTGAAGCAAGCACGTGTGATGTCATGGCTTCACATTGAAGGGCAATGTTTTGTTGTTCCTTTAAAATCTTCTAACAAATTATACAACAAAACTCTAAAATATTGATACCATCAATGCATCCCGAGCAGTGGAATTTTTAAAACATATGCCTTAAGGGCAAGATAGCAACCCTAATCAATCCAAGTTCAAAACAAGAGGATGAAAATAAAGAAATACAAAACATTGGTCCTCATTGTGAATCCATGACATCACACCTGTTTGCTTCAAGTTGACTTCTGGTAGAAAATTTGATTACTTCAGTTGGTAATCTCTCAAGAACTGAACATGGGATTTGAATGTATCTCTGTATAATATCAAAAATATGTATATGGGTTTGGACTATTCTTTCAAATGTAACTGTCAAATACAGTTGACCACCATCTGGTCTGGTCTAACACTTGTGAATTCATTGGAAGATGTATGTTTGCCAGTCATCAAAAGTAGACTGGGATAATTACTACGGTGATAACATTATGGTACCAGAATGGTTACAAAGGAGGTCTCAAGATATGAAGAAGTTGCCGTATAAAATCCATTCTATGTACAACTGTTACCTTTGTTAGTAAAAGGTTTAAGCAACCCCTTACAAACCAGTATGTCTAGATTCAAATAACTTTCCATCCATTCAGGGTTTTCTTTGGGGCAGATTTAAATAACCTCTGGTCATTCATGGTGTTTGAGCAAATAGTTCTTACCATTTATTTGAATATCATCTTTATTATACTTAAGTTTATATTTCAATTTTCTGACCAGATTCTCTTCAATATTACAAAACTTTTTAAATGCTTATATTGGTGCAGGCTTTATCAACATGTGTTACACGTTCATAAATGTTCTTGTATGGTTGCCAGTTATCAAAAATAAAGTTTTCTAGAGTAATATCCATGCTGCCAAGTTATACTACAATAATTGTTTTCATAACCGGGTCTTGTCGTAAAAGAAGTTGTCATGTAAATTATTCTTGTATTATACAACTTTGTGTTATTTAGTTGAGGTTGAAAGCAACCACTTCCCAACTCATGTGCCTGAATTCAAATAATATTGTCATCCATTCAGGGCTTACCTTTTGCTGTTTTATCTGAATCTCATTCATTTTACTAAAGTTTATCTCAGATTTGCATCCTTCTTTTTCAGTATTACAAGTACCATAGTGTTGCTTCTTTTATTGGCATAGGTGCCAACAGAGATGTCATAGCCATATGAGAGGGGCAAGCAGCAAGCACGCCCTAACAAGTGTGACCTACCGTAAAAAATCTGCTTCTGAAAAAAATATTGCCAACGCTGTCATTTAAAATGAAGAAAAATTCTAAATATGCTGTTGTATGTGAACAGGACTTATCATTTTACTGAGCTTTTGTTGCTGAAGAGTTAAACGATTCCTCGTGCACAATTGAAGTATTGGCACATAACATTGTCAATTGCTGCTCCCTGCCCCATAAATCTTTGGGAAACAGGGCGCATGGGTGGGTGGAGGAGGGACTGAAGCGCCTTTAAATACAGCATGTGTTGGGGGAATAGAATGAAGTTTCTTCGAATTCTATATTCAAGTACATTTTACACACTTCTACACAACTACATATTACCAAAAGTTGTGCTACCCGAACTGTTTTAAATAAATTGTGTCAGGTAAATTTCTTTCATTATACAAATCAATATTTTCTACTGAGAGTTTTAAGCATTTGCTTGGTAATCATGCCTAGATTCAAGTAACAATTCCGTCCATTCAGTGTTTCTCTTGGAGCGAGAAATTCTTGCCATTTTATCTGAATTTCATTTATATTTGCCTAACTTTGTGTCAATTTTCTGACCACATTCTTTAGTTTTACAAGAACTATCATTGTAAATTGCTTCTGTTATCGGTGCATTAGTGCAGCACATTTCATCCAGGATGTTCGTGTTTTGGAACAGCTGAAACTCTTGTGTATAGCATGGTGGGTGAGGGGAAGTGAAATTCAACAAAGATTGCTTTTAAACATGTTTTAGTGTTTAATTATGCTGTGATATTTTGGTTCACTCATTGGCCATTGTCTACAGATGGGTGATATTGTTTGTGGCATTGATATCGTGCATATTTATGAGTCATGATCAATGTATGTGATATTAATATTACCTGTTTTTAGAAGTGTGATATTATCCAAAAGCTTATACTGTTGACAACTTGGAATTTCATTACACACAGTGTGGGAGTGTGGCAATACACAATATTTTTTCACAACATCTGATGCCACATTCTGTGCACGATACCACCGCCAATATGCTGTATTTTAGTAGAATACGATTATTTCTGATGCTCTGAAAGTGTTGGGCACGGGGCAGAGTTGTGCTGAGTAGGTAATCGTACTCATGGTATGCAATATTGCCTGTACTCCTGCTCACGAGAATGAATTCGTACCCGAACTTGTACTCAGATTTTGAAATATACTCAAACTTGTACTCACAACCAGAGATACTCCACTTGTACTCATACTCATGACAATGTGCTCACACTACAAATCTGGCATAGCGTATACATATATATGTGTGTGTGTGTTCGTGTGTGATATTTAAAGTTCTTTTGTTTGTTGTATGGATTATAGAATGTTTGTGGTTAATATTACTTACCGTGCTTAACTGTGTCCTGATTATTATGATGGATAATTATGTGTTTTCTTTTCAGCCAGCAAAATCTTGCTTATTCTGCAAAACAGGGTTTCAGTAATATGATAATTGGCTTGTAACCCCTCGTGAGTATCACCCTGAACACCAGCATATAGCAAGTATTTTGAAAATTGTTACGTAATTGAAGCAAATCAATAGTTTGCATTGCTTAAGCATCGTTTGCAGCATGCAACATGTTTCAGCTGTGTTCCTGATAGGTGCTCTGTTCTCTGCTGTTATGCAGTTTTAACCTGTGCTTCACAATATTCCAAAAGGTTTTCTCTAGCTGAGCTCCCAAATAAGTTCGCATAAAAAGGAGATAAAACGAAGTCAACCTATCGAGTAGGTCTAAAAAAGTTCCCATGATCCTGAAACTTCGTTCTAAACATTTTGTAAGGCCTCTTTCGCATCACGACACGTGTACAAGACTCTTGACACATGATATTTGTACTACTTCCACGGCCGTGAACAGGTGAAGAAATGGGAGGGTGAATTCAATCTGAACACTGAACAAGGCCACAATGGAAACATTTTTCTTAAATTTCTTTCAACACATTACGTTCAACTAAAATTCAATACTTTCAATTTCGTTTTCTTTACAGGGTACTTGCCACAAACTACTTATTGTTTCTTATAAACAAGAGAGAAAATAACTTGTGCACTTTCTGTAATTTAGTTGACGAGCTAATTTCTCACCTTTTGGGGGGAGTGTAGAATTACGTCACTTTTGTTGGGTATTGAACACATAATTCTTGGTTAGCAATTCATGTTCACAAAAGAGGATGTTTTCTTTGGCTTTAAGTTATGTTTATTGCACACAATTTCTTACTTTTTCAGATAACATATTACATTTTAAGTAGAAAAGATTAAGGAAGAAATATCAAATGTTTATGAGTTTTTACACAAGTTTTAATTTTGCTTTGGAAGTAGAAAAGTCCTTATCGGAAAAAACAACATGACGTTATTTTCATTTTGAGGCTTAAGAAGGCCTTCAAATTTTGTAGTTGGTTATTCTCATGTCAAGAAGTTTAATTTTGCAATGTTTACATGTTGTGAAAGTAGTGTAAATATATTTTGAGTACTTGCAATGGATTGTGTTTATAAATGGACTTCAGAAAATTGGAAGGAACCACCAAAAAGTTGTAATATTTCAGTAATTTTAGTAAAGATATTGTGTTGAATATGTATAAGCAGTTGGTTAGGCCACCTCTTTATTATGCTGTGCAGGCCTGGAGTTCTCTTTGTGGAAAGGACAAGTTTCTTTTAGAACAGGTCCAGGGGAGGGCCACTCGGCTTATTCCCGAAGTGCGTAATCTCCCTTATCATGATAGGCTCAAATGGCTGGGACTAACTGCTCTTGAATTAAAAAGGATTAGGGAGATATGCTGCAAGTTTTCAAGTTTCTTTCTGGTAAGAATTCTCTGTCTAATTGTGACTTCTTAATGGTTTATGCTAATTCCCGTGTTGGAGGCCATTGTAAGAAACTGGTGAGATGTTTCGCTAGGCTCGACATTAGAAAGTTCAGCTTCTCTCATAGAGTGGTCAATGAATGGAACAGTCTGCCTGAGTGGGTCGTCAACTCCACCTCAGTCAACTGCTTCAGGATTAACATTGACAAGTTTTATTGTGACTGTGGCAGAATCTGATTGTGCCGGGCTTTGTTAGGTGTTAGGTTGGTTTGGGTTTTGTTTGGGGTCTGGATAACAGGGCACCTTATGGGGCTATTGCCCTCCTTTGCCCTTAAATTTGTTATGTTATGTAATGTTATGTTATTAAAATCTTTGGGGCCCGCTACAACTTGTTTGTGAATTATAACAGATGCCAGAAAATTGTCACACAATGTTTACGGGCGCGTATGCAGGAATTTTGTTCCTTGAGAAAAGAAAAGGGAAGTTGTGGGCTCCCGACTCTTCCCCTGTGACTCAATTTTTCCCCAACTTACGTTGTAAATAATGTAAAGAAGCGCTATCCACATACACGTTTGTTCAATAATATTGTTCCTCAGTAGGCTAATGTTTAGGTGAAAACTTTTCCTACCACCTCACCAGCTTTACTCCACAAGGGGTGCTAAGTTAATGTCTGCGTAGATACCATCTCCGAATTAAGTATTATCATATATAATGTCAGGCCTTGTCACCCGCCTGAAATCAAACATTCTTAATCGAGCAATAATTTACCGGTTGGGCATTGATTCACAAGTCGGCCAATCATTCACACAAATCGGGCAATCAACAACACATATGGGCATTCATTCACACAGGTCAGGCATTCATTGTACCGCGGGCATTCTCCGGCATTCATTACTAGGACTCCTAACGTTATACTCAGAGCCGCATATAAATATATACTTCTCTGGTTATATTGTCTGTGTCGCGCCATCACTCACGTAACTAGCACTCGGCTCTTGCTTTTCCCTGTACTACTTGTGAATGTGGGCATTTGTAATACAAATCAAAGTTACACAGCGCCATCTGTTACATAATACTTTTTGCATATTAATATTCGGAGAGTTCCATCATTTGTGGGATGTCTTGAAATGTACACGGTGTAATTGTCAATTTTTTGAGTACCCCCTCACTTATGTTGGTTCTATCCCTCCAGTGGATAATGGAAAGGGGAAATCGCATCCCGATTTGTACTTCCCGTTTTTACCAAAAATGTGGAAGGGACAACCATCAATATAAGGCATGTCAGAACTCTCCCAACCCCGCAGTTTTCGGCTTTCGTAGAAATGTCCGGCAGAGGCGGTGAATCATATGTGTCGTGGCGTGAGACAGAAGTTCCGCTCAACGTGCCAACCATCTGATGGGTTCTACCATTTAAACAGTTAAATGAACTTGCTTTACTACTGTACCGTTTTTTTTTTTTTTGTTACATTCTATTAATAGCCCTACTGTAGTAACTGTACAGTTATGGGAGTATTCCGTACATTCTAAGAATATGGGGATGTTATACCGCATGGTATCCCATGGTATTTTGTTCGTAGGCTATGTATCTTGTGAATTTGCAAAGGGGTTAAAAGTATAGAAAAATGACAATTATATATTCGTATAACCCCATTGAACCAAACTACAGCTGATTGGGTGGTGAACGAATCCCAACTTGGTTGTAAAGGGATAGCATTGATGTTTTTCTACCAATTTTTTCACGTATAATTAATAAATCACTGGAATCTGGTGTTTTTCGAAAATTGCTTGGTAGCGCTGTGATATCCCCTGTGATTAAGAAATCATCTCTTGATCGCAATATTCTTAAGAATTACA
>WURT03000026.1:463605-474657 GCA_009936505.3 Holothuria glaberrima
AGATTATTTAAGTGTCTTAGTGCAGAGCATGTAGGCAAATTAGGTAATGGAAAGAGACTTCTAACATAAAACTTCAGAGCACTTTGCGGGCAGTAACATGGTTCACGTTCCATGCCTGATGACCATTATTAAGATAACAAACGGAATTATCATTGTTTTGTCGAAAACCCGTTATACTAGGACTTACTCTGGAGAAATCTCTTCCCGAAAACTAGAGGTAAACCTCCAATCTAGCTAAAATGACACGTTTAACTGGGCATAAAGAGAGAATCATAGGGCAATAAATATAATTCGTAGTGTGAGTTAAAGTACCTGTATTACTTGTTACAAGACAAGATTTTCATACATTTTAGTGTACTTCACACGTTCCGATTATCGCCGTATATCATCGTATATGGTGGCTATGGATTAATACATTTACAAATCAAGCAAAAGTCACCACTCTTTAATTACTCAAAGAACGTCTTTGAAACTACCCCTAGACCGAATCACTAACACGTGAAAATGAAGGATGTACATTCCTTTTCAGAAATAGTGAGTTTACCTTTTGGTTTTTAAGAATGCCATATTCCGCATAAATATGAAAATTTCACAATATTCTGCGCGCTTCCCAGGAAATGTTGCTATCCGTTTTATATGATGAACTATGTGATGTGAAAAATAATAGAGCTCGCATGTTTAGTGAAACCCCTGTGCTTATATATGCACTGGCTTTATTGATTTTAGTTTGTGTCTTGACATTTTAACACCTGCCTTCATGTAAACTCAATGTAACTGAATGAACCTTTCTATAAGATGACATCCCTTTGCTTACACCCAGCCAAATCTGAGAAAATTTTACCACATGTTGAGAATTTCGTGATGTGTAATCAATGCAAAGTTTTGCTAAAGATAGCACCATTTTTAAAGCAAACTTAAAAAGATTTCCTCAAGGGTTGGGGCCTACACCCCTTCCTACTTGGGAACTACAATTCATAACGGAAGATCGTGATCATTGCACTAGAGCCTCTCCTTAACTGTGTGGCGCAGGTGCGGTTATTGTTACTTGTTAGCCTCTCAAATGATTAAATCGGAAGGTACCAACCTAGTTCGCACGGTTTTTGAAAGTTTAGAATGTCTTCTTTATATTCATGTAACTTTTATCTTGAAATAATGTTAGGAAGGTTACGCCAATTTTCAATTAAAAATACGATTTTCGACAATTTTCAGTATAGAATCTCCAAAAGATTACGTTTTTGAACGGTTTCTCTCCACATAAACTCACCTAACTTTTGTTAGCTTGGTCCTAAAAATCTAGTTCGAACTTGTGCTGAAGGTATGAATATTCAGCTCTGTAGTCCTCAAATTTCATCTAGTTCGACCAATGGGAACATTACGCCTTTTTCAAAAGTAAAAAAAATCTTGATTTGAATGGCGAGCGTTTGGGATTTCCTTTGTCCGAATTGGTCAACGGTCCTGTGACGTCAAGGGCAGACATTCAAACAGAGTCCAGTTCGCTTGCACACACCTAGAGGATTGCTATACAATTTTATTGCCCTTATCCCATTTTAGCCTTATTTTTCTCCAAAAAAAATACTTCACCCGATTGAGCAATCTGTTGTTAATCGAATCGTATATATCTTGTGTCGAAAAATTGGAAGGACAGTGGAAAATCAGGAGAAATTCAGGACGCCTCAAACTGCAGTGAAAGGTAGTAAAAGTGTTGGTATTTGGCACATACCATTACAGATTTATAGGGGTTTAAAAATATTTGTACAAAAATATCTTGCCTTAACGGCCTGCGCAATGCATGAAAAGGTCTAAGCCTAAATTTTTTTAAAGAAAAAGATAAATTTTGATGTATAGCAAGCTTAAATACGAATGTTCTTAAACCACTTAAATCCTATATTGGGCAAGAAGTAGGAATTCTCCTACTATCTAAAATGGACTTTTCTGATTTTAATGCAGTGGACATTACAGCTCTGCCGTGGTGTGTGCGGTCAAGCGTAAAACCACAAAGAAAGATGTGATGCAGCAGCCAGTAAAAAAGCAATGACCGTTTTAGGCCAAAACGTTCCGTTATGAATGGCAATAAGGGAGTCATTTTGGGGTAAAGTTCCCCAGCACGCCAACTGATGCTGGCACTCCAATTTGTATCAAAATTTCACTTTACTTTTTCCAATTAAAACCGGAAGGACAAAAGGCTCATTAATTTCTTGCCAATGAAATGTAAGTCTTTTACTGTGTTTTCAAATTGACAGTGTTTCATTAATAACTGTCTTTACAATTTTGGCCATGAATGTATAGGATCCGTGAGCATTGGTCAAACACACTAATACCATATTAACCAGAATGCCAAAAGGCCTTGTGATTCTTTGCCACAGAAACTGTTGGGATTTTCTTTGGAATTCTTGGAAAATTTTGCTTTTCGACCTCTGATGACCCCAGATGACCTCTGATCTCCACCAAAACCAATACGTTTCTTCCTCTCAACATGAAAAATTTATACACCAAATATGAAAGTGTCTGTCATTGCTATCTTGAGATATCGAGTATACAAGGTTTTCAGTTTTTCACCTCTAGTGACCTTAAGTGACCTTTGACCTCCACCAAAAACAATACGGATCATTATATTAATATGATACAAGTATATTTTAAATATGAAAAGTGTCTTTCATTGCTACCTTGACATATCGTGTTTATAAAGTTTTCGGTTTTTGACCTCTGGTGACCTCAATGACATTTAACCTCCACCAAAAACAATAGGGTTTTTCTCTAAACTTGACAAATCTATACACCAAATATGAAAAGTGTCCGGTCATTGCTATCCTGAGATATCGAGCTTACAAGCCATTTACTCCATATGTGCCAACTACATGTCAAATATGAGATCCCTTGAAATTTCCTGCGAGAGATATAGTGTTTACATGGTTTAAGCTTTTAACCTCCGACGACTTCAAATAACATTTTGCTCCACCCAAAAAAATAGAGGATCATTTATTCATTTATTCACTATGGGTTATCTACATTCTACATACTTAGTATGAGATTCATCAAAGTTCCCTGCTTATGATATAGTGTTTACAAGGTTTCAAACTTTTGACCTCTTGTGGCCTCAAATGATTTTTGACCTCTACCCAAAACAATAGGCATCATCTTCCCAATATGGGCCATGCACACGCCAAGTATGAAATTAATTAAAGTTACGAATCTTGAGACTGTTTACGAGTAATTTCCAAGGTATTTACCACTTGACATCTGGTGATCCCAAATGATCATTGATCTTCACCAAAAAAACAGGGATCGTCTACATAATAAGGAGTATCTACATCCCAAGTATGAGATCCCTTGAGGTAACCTCCTTGAAAAATCGTGTTTCCAAGCTGTGTCACATACACAAATACACACACGCCTTCACCATCTCATAGATTCTTCTGACAACGTCAAGGAATCAATAAATCATCAACACAGGTCTGTATACTAAAAATTTTACAGAAAACTAAAGTTAACTGAACAGTGTTTGCGGTATTCCTCTTTTGGTATTTGCATGATTAGTTCTTTGAATTCTAAAGTACCTCACTTGAACTTCAGGTGGAAGTTTGATTAAATATGCCAGCTCCTCGATACATAAGAAGGCTGCAGTTATAGATAATCTACTTGGTATCGTCAAAACGTATCTCACTTCAGACCAGAGAAAATTTGATCAATTTTACACTTTTTATACTTATGTTATGTTGTTTACAATATTTGTAGTCTTTTATTACTTCGTATCCATTGTTTTACACCTTTTGTCTTTGCTTTTCTTGTACATTATCATTTTATACTTTTACTCCTTTTACAGCAAAACTGTAATTTCCTTTATGGGATTTATTAAAGTTTACTCTGCTTTGCTACACTCTTCCATAATTTTGTCTGTGATTCGTCAGCAATTATCCTTTCCAATGCGTAAGGGGTATTGAAGGCATTTTCTGGCGGCATTTTGCAGGGATCTTTCATGGAGAAGAAAAATTTTCAGTGTACGTCAAACTCCATTCCTAACTCAAAATATCCCTTTTGAAGAATGGTTACTTTTGTCATATCCCCCGGTTTCCTGCAGATCACAGAACGTTATGCCAGTGGGGAAATTGCCTCTGATATCTTTTGTTAGTCTTTATTATTGAACACTTTGTTTGTACTTGAAATTTGATATTGTTAACATGCTTCGGTATTTTCCGTGTAAATGTAGTGTGAAACATCATAAAGGAATACAGAAGCCATGTCCGATCAATTTTCTAAGATGACTTCACATATATTCCATCATGTATCTTGGAAGAGCTGAAAAAAGCATTGTTTTAACAACTTGTATCTTCCAAATGCAAGATGCTTTTAAGATGAAATTCTCACTACCAGGAACAGACAACTTTACTGTATTTTTTTAAATCTTCGAATTTGGTCACCAGAACATGGTTAGAAGAGTAAAAACCTTATTGGAATAGGCAGTAGATCTTACCAGGACTAAGCAAGTGAACTTTTATGTACTTACTGTGATGTTGGTACACACACTGTGTATGCTGTATTTACAGAGCAGTCCATCAAGGCACCAGTCACATGGCCAGATTGAAACACAATCTACGCACCTGCAATATATAATCAGAGGGCACAACAGTCAGTTTGTGTATCTAGGTTCAGATCAAGTTAGTTTGATAGGCCTGAACACTTGATACTCCCTCATATTCTTGTTTATCAAATTCTGATGACGGATCTGCTTTGCACATTTTGGTCTTAAAATCACTGCTCGCTGATCGACAGCATGTATCCCAATTATGTATAGAACGAAGCGTGGCAGGGACTTTTTTAACATGCATACTGGGTGGGCCACGGCTCCCCAGTCCCATACACAGCCCCCATTCAGCTCAGTTGGCCCCCAGTATGGTCCCTTTTTTGGGAAAATTTTGTTTTCAAACGTTTAAACATTGCCCAATTTTATGCTGACAGGATAGGGGAAAGTACTTAACTACTTCACTCAGTGAAGAAAGTAATGACAGTTAGATACATTTACATGTAAGCCATGTGGAGTACAATTTCTGGCAATCTGGGCAGCACTAGCGTACACGGGGGAGGCCATTGGGCCGCGCCCCCTTCACTGATGCCGATTTTTTTAGTTCCTAAAAATACGTAAAATTTTTAATATAAGTTTAGCTTCAAAAGGTAGCATATGTGGCACCAGATTGCATGTAAGGACACCTAATTTTTCAAAAATTTTCAAAGTTGATGCCGATTTTTTGTTTTAGTTCCTAAAAATACGTCATTTTTTAAATACAAGTTTAACTCCAAAAGGGAGCATTTTTCATACTGCATGGCCCGTGAGCACGCCACTACTGGACAGGCATTTTTCTGAAAAATTTTGTCGTTAAGTACGCACCAATCAATGGTGGCCCTCCGCTTAGATGGTCCCTTTCGTCAAATGCTCCCCCCAACTAAAAAATTCTTAAAAAGGGCCTAAATCAAGGGGGTGTCAAACACATGCAAATATCACTAACGAATCATTTATTCACCAATTGATAATCTCGTTCTTGATCATTCACTCATTTTTTGCTGAAGACCAGTCGTGTTTAAATTAAGGCCTGTTTCTACATATGATTTTCCACACTTTATTGTCAAGCTTTTATTTTTGTAAAAAGCCAAATTTGTTTAGTATCAATATTTTAAGAAAAAGGAAAAGGGGGGAGTAGGCGGTTCACTATCTGACGTTACCAAGTCGATGAACTGTTGATTTTTAGGGAAAATTGTTCAATCATGTTATATCTGATCTAAGCAAAAGCTTTAATAAATTCCACTCTTTTGGAGGAATATGAGTCGTTCTCAAATTGACATTAGGGTGGTTTTATTAAAACCAACTAGATCGGTTTCTGTTCTTCGCTCTGTAGGCAGAACGTCATCAGGGCAATTCCGCGGTAACGGAATTACCGTATTTTCCCTTTTTTTGATATATATTGCTCCAAAAAAGAAAAACAGCTTATGGTATTAGAGTGATTTGGTTATCACATTAAAGGTATCATCTTTTACCGTTACCCAACTTTGAGTTGTAGAATTTCAAAATGTGGTATAAGAGTAATAGGGGCATGAATTCCGGTAACGGAATTACGTCTGACGGACATCATGTTTTGAATAATAACAAATAATGCTCTGTGAAGTTAAGTCACTTGAAGAAGATAAAATACATGTAGTGTGTAGATATTATTGTGGTGTTTAACTACCATACCACCATTTTTTATTTTCTGTTGATCTTGCAAAATGGTACCAACTTAAGTGTCGGTAACGGAATTACATAGTAATGGTAACGGAATTACGCAACAATTTAGGAGGCAAGAAAACGTGATAATATCCAACCATTACAACTAGAAATGCTTCAAAACAGTCTTAAACTGATAAATGGAAATAATCTGTAGCTTGTAAAATTACACAAAGCTTCTAACAGCCAATATTCTCCTATCAACAATAGGAGTTTCACATGTACAGTAGGAACAAATATACAGTATGCTGTATTGTCAATTGCACACATTTTGTTAGTAGCTATTTTGAAAGACTGAATGAACAATTCAAGTTTATTCACTCTTTAGGTGAGCCAGATTTCAGCAAATTGTATACAGTACCAATCACCTAGATGCATACAGATCTCAAATTTCTCCTCAGCATTAAAATTTGCCAAATAACCAGAATACCAGAGAAGCTTGAAAGATAAAACCAAGCTGAAATGTGGGAACTCTAACAGAGAAATTCGAAACTGGCAAAAAGGTATGAACATTCCACAAGTTGGCATGAGAACTACTTCATATTGTACTGGCTAAAGTCATGCTTAAATGTCAGCATGTCACGTCTATCCATCTGGGGTTCTGGCAAAACCAGTACTACTTCTTTCATGGAAACATTGTCAATATCTTCCTTTTCTGGCCAGAAGAATTTATTTTGCCCATAGTGCCGAACAAACTTGATCGTTGCAATTTCTGTTTCCTTGGCTTGGGATATCACTTGCCCAATGTAGTAATTAGTTGCCTTTCTGATAGTGTATGGGACTAGAACCCACTTCCCAACTACTTCATCAAGCTATGATGCTGGTACTTCTGGCTGCCTTGCAATTTCGGAATGGTCGGCATGTATGTCGTTGGAAGTCAGGTCCTTTGGAGGCATTTCATTTGCTTTGAATGTGTGCCGAATGGTGCTTGTAGATTGTGCATGTGGTCTGACATCCACTACATATGGTGCAACGTAGATAATTTGATGTTGATGTATGGTGCTGGGTATGGGGTGTACTCCTTCACATTCAGCATCAAACTTTGGGATGGCAGCTTCAACTAAGTCCTTTGAACAATACTTTACTGTTGTTTTAGAACATAATTTTGACGCAACAGCAGCGAACTCCTCAGAGGTCCGCACTTCACCTTTGCCAGACTTAACATAGAGAGATACCTCTCGTTTTACACTACCGCCGATGCCATCCACAGCACTTTTACCATGACTGGTTGCAAAGAAATTCCAGTTGATGCTTCTGCCCAGTAGAGTCATGCTAGCCAGTAGAAATCTTTGCTTGAATTGAGTAGCAGGCCCATCTGTAAACACTACAATTTTGTTGAACGGTCGGATGGTCGATTCCAGATGCTCAAGGACCATTCGAAAAAGGTGTTTTCTGCGTATTTATCATGGGACATGTAGTCAGAGGCAATGATCATTGAGTGGCAACTAGATTTCTCCCACATGCAAACTGTAAAGATGGTTACCTGCCCATAGGACCAGTAGGCTGACTGAACCTCATTCTGTGTTATGGTGGTGTAGTTCTCGGCAAAGTCGAGCTAAATGACTACTTTATCTTCGTCCATGTTCACCCTCTTCTTCTCTTCGATGAAGTGGTTTGCCTGAACTCGTTTCACATATGTATGTTTAAGAAAATAAGGGATTTGACTTGTCAGCTCCTGAAAGCAGTCCTCCACAGATCCCTCAATTACCACCTTGTCCATCCTCCCATCATTTTTCTTCCACTGATGCCACTGCAGGTTAGCTTTCATCTCCTCATCTGAAGGCCTCAGAACATCAATACCTGGGCACTGTTGGCATTCACCACTCATGCAGCTTTCCTTTTCCTGGTCACAGACAATTTTGGAGATGAACTCACGAAATCCTGTAGGTGGGATTTGCTGATGTTTTCCCAAGGGCCTGCAAGAGTAAACGAATGTTCTCATGGTACTTACAGAGACATGATGTGTGAGGAATATCCTGTTGTAGCTTAACTTGAGGTGGCCTTAAAGAAGCAAATTTGGAAAATGAAACTGCTTGCTCTTCATTCTCTTCATTGTATATGGAGTGGGCCTCTTTAAGTGTGGTCAGCATGTAGTGCTTCTGTACCTTTATCTTCTCTCCATTTGATTTCTTGAGGATGACAACATCTTTCATGCCAGGGCACATCCAAGAGGTGGTTAAGTAGAAATCATGTACTTTAGCTTCTATTTCAGGACTGGTTACACGGTTTCCAGCTCTTGTGCACAGTGCATTTTCTATACCCAAATCAGAGACAATCGCAGCAATAACTGTTTTTTTCTTGCGAGGTGACTTTGGAAGGTACCGCTTTACACGTGACTTGGCTTTCCCAAGTGCTTGTGGTGAATAGTATGTAGTGCGCAAATCAAGGGGTCTCTCGTCATCAAGTTCTTTCTGCTTTTGTCTGTGCTTTTGAACTCTAGCTCTATTTTTGGCAGAGGCCCTTTTCAATTCATATTCAGACATTGCAGCCTTTTGCAGTTGTTTTCTTCTTCTATCTTTGAGCAACATCGCCTCCCTAATATGCGGATTTTGCTTTAACTTGGCACGGTAACGCTGCATTTTCTCTCTAGCGGTAAGAGGCATGTTATGTGAGTTAATCTGTGGGAAAAATACTCATACCATGATGTAGGCTGTGTCAGCTGTATTTAATGTATTCTTTCGACCCTGAAGCTGAGAATGAGGCACTGATTGCTCGCAGCAACAGAGGAGGACCCGTTGGATGTTTGAACCCTACCCCTTGGCCCTTACTACTTAAAATGGATTCCAATTTCCTCCCTCGAGATAATAAGCATTATCCCAACTAAGTTAGTTTCCAATCCCTCCTAACATTAAAAACATACTACTCCCTGTATTCAGTATGTCACCTCTTTAGATAAGGAGCTGGTAGTCTGGTCTAAGGTTGATTGCCTAAGAATCTACAGAGTACTGTACGAAGGGGGTCACTTGGATTGTTCATCCCCCAGCTGTGATCTGGGCTAGATGGTAAGCAAGCACAGTACCCAGCACTGCACATCACATTTCACTGATGTGCTCATCATCATTGTCCAATAAAAATGGTTTTATTTGTTTATTCGAAGGAAATTTAGATTTATTCAATAGGACACCTGCAATTTCCTAAACACTATTTTAGGGGTAATGCAAGAGCTACAGTACTTCAAATGTCTCTGTGTTGACTCAGTCTCATTCCCCTCCCAAACATCAATATAGTAAGTACAATTGACACCATTCTTAGGAAAAATCATTCGATCAACATCCTTCTCTTCAAAATTACAGAAATTTCAACGATATGGAAAGGCTTTCAAACTTGCAGCTGTACATAGCGTTGTATTTATGCAATGCTGCCACAATTTGCTGCCAGTATGAGCTGTCTACGTAGACTTCTTGTTGACTTTTCCCCTATCAAATACTCTTACATCATGACCTGCTAAACACCTATTTCAGGTGGTTACAGTAATAGCATCCAAGACTTACAGGCACTTCTACTATAACAAAATGATCCTGCACCAGTTAAGTAGTTTCATGACTATTCCTAGACGTCTAGACTCCTTGGAGATTTATCCCCCTTCAACAAAATGGACCAATCCACTGACCTTCAACTTAAAAACATTTCTAAGTTTTGGAGGGAAAATTCAAAGTGCTGCTCTAGAGTACATTATCTATCCTGCTCTATATATATGGGCAAACACTACCACAATGCAGGCCAGATAATTGATACTGCTGCATTGTTAATGTGTGTAGCTGAACCATCCTACTTCAGTATGAGAACTGAAATAACTGACACCCATTTATATCTAGTATTATACTACAGATATCAACTAAGTTGTTGTATTCTTGTACTTGAACTAAATTTTAAAGATATAATTATACATACCTTGAGAATCTCTCATCAAAATATGCTGTGTGTGATACTTTCTGTATTTCAGATGTGAGAATGCAACATGCAGTAGCTGGCCTGGGACTTCTTTAATGAGCTTGGAACACTCAACTCAGAGTTGGGGATTTTTTTTTCTAAGGAACATCTACTACAGTAATGTAACTGTAGAGGACAGTAATGTAACTGTAGAGCATGCTACAAAGTGTTTTACAATGCTTAAATATTCTAGCGTACACTTGAAACACTGTTTTTCATATGGTTCATGTGACGTAATTCCGTCACCGTAATTCCATTACCAAAATGTAATTCCGTTACCATAAATAAAATGATGAGGACACACTGCAATTTTCTTCTCCTTGATAGTGACTATGTGTTATGCTGTTCAATTAGAAAATTTGGATTTAGAAAAAATTCCAACAAAAAACAACAAAATTATTAAACTTTTTGATATTTTTATGGTAACGGAATTACACACCTGGTGTACCACTTTTTACCATTTCTATCACCTCAAGATAAAAATTCATCCTAGCAAATATGGCTAAAAATAACTTCTGAGGATGCTTACTTTTAATGCATGTACAAATCATTGATAAATAATAAGTCCTGTTCCTTATCTTTAACCTTAAAAAGTAAAACAGACAGAAATAGAAAATTACAGAAACAATGTTTTTTCCCCAAAATTTGCGATTTTGACCCTTCTAATGCACAGTTAGGGAAAATTCACTACCAGAGTTGGATTCTCCATGAAGTTTTGATTCAGAATCAGGTAGAATTTAACCTCTGATTTAATTTTAAAAATTTCCATTTTTTCAAATCCCATGAGGAATTGCCCATCAGTAGTAGCCTTTGTGTACTGTAGTACTAAGGCAGGGTTTGTCATGTTTTATAATGCAGCTATGAGCGCATCA
>WURT03000026.1:474757-486730 GCA_009936505.3 Holothuria glaberrima
AGGTTGGCATGCTCGTGCCGTTGTGCGCCGACGCAGAGAGACCAACTTTCATGGTAACCTACCGTAGTCTACACTTTCTGGTGCCGTTTTATGGGGAATGCCCGACCTTCACCCAGTGAAGGCCAATTGCTGCCGCGTGATAAGTGAACAGCCTTTTCCGCAGTTTGTATTTATTTAAGAAAATATATTTTTTGAGAGAAAAATCAAGTTCAAGAAAATGAAAATGTAAAAAATGCAGGTTCTGGCATAGGGGGCCAGGGTGAGGATCGGAAATTTTTGATCGGTAACTAGCCCCCCCCCCGTCGGGAGCTTAGACCCCCGTCGGGGAAATCCTGTCGCCACCCCTACCTTTTACTGCTATAATATACCTAAATGTGTCTGTGTCGGATCCAAGAATTTATTTTCACAAGGGGCGTTTCTTACACGGAACAGTCGATATCATTCCCACAATTGATGGGGCTGAGGTCAGATAGTTTGGCACTTTCAAATCCATAGATGTCATGAAACCGTGCAATGAATCACATTTCCACTTCACCTCTGTGACTGCCATCCTTGGGTTGCCAGTAAGAGATAAAATTTGTTGTTCTGCTTGCAGACGACACGAATACTTTTTTCAGCGACGATAATCCACAGCTACTTGAAAAGACTGTATGCCATGAACTCTCGATTTTCTGTGACTGGTTTGCCTGTTATAAACTTTCACCCAATCTGGCTGAGATTAAGTATATTGTATTTAATAGCTCGGCATGCATTAATGATAAAAATTTTAATATTGTTGTAAATGGACAAAAACTTCAACGGGTCAATAAAACTAACTTTTTAGGAGTAATTATTGACTCCAGACTTAGTTGGGTAGACCACATTTCTTATATCTCGTCACAGGTCGCAAAGGGGGTTAGTATTATTGGTAGACTGAAGTATATATATATATATATATATATATTGTCCCTAGGAATGTTTTGCGAATGATATATCTATCTTTAATCTATCCTCACTTAACTAATTGCTCATTAACTTGGTCTGGTGCCAGCTCCTGTCATACTCAACGTTTGTTTATTTTGCAGAAGAGAGCCGTTAGGCACATTTCTATGGTTGGATCAAGAGATCCAAGCAGTCTTATTTTTAAGTCCTTCTATCTTTTGAAATTGCATGGTATACTAAACCTCGGGTTTTTGTGTTTTACGTGTAGGTTTTTGAGTAATCTCTTACCGAGTAGTTTTTCGCACTTTCTCGAGCAAAGTAGTTTTTAACATGGATAGGATACCCGCCGTGCTCATTTCTTAAGAAACCCTACCACCCTTTCTCGTTTTTCACAAAGTTCTTTACGTTACCAAGCAGTAATTAGGGCCTGGAACTCCTTACCAGACACTTTGATTTCTAAGCCAAGCTTACACACATTTAAGAAAAATATCATTAAATATTATATCAGCATGTATTAATTAAATCATGTTTATGTATTTTTGAATTTGGTATTATACTGTATTATATCGAAATCACATGTTGTGGACAATTAAATAAATGAAATGAAACGAAACGAAACGAAGTTTGACACCCTTCACGTTCTCTGTTGCAGGATATCAAACTCTTAAATATACATTCGCTCTCAGTCCGCTTTATAATACTCGTATTGTGTGGGGAAATTTGGTTTGGCATCCCAATTAGTGGGGTCGCCAGGGGACAGGGGGAACATGTCCCCAAACGTTGGCTGTTCCCTTGTGCCCCCAGTGAGATTTGGGGTGTGAAAAAATTATGCACAAACACGCCTTAAAAGCATATATTGATATAAACAGGAAGACCATTATCAATTAATCAGTCAATCATGCGGCTAAATTTCACAAGATGTTCTCAAAATACAATTTTGCAGGGCGGTCCCGCGCATTAATTTGTTGAGCTATGTGAAGGGCGTCTTTATTGTGAGATTTAATCCTCAGCTATTGTTTCAACAGTTATTTTCAGCAGCTAGGGACTTCCCACATTGATTATCTTTTATTCAAAAAGTGTAAAAACTGCGACTTACGTTGACCTTTTTAACGCGTATCCACTAAATATGAGAATAATTAAATAACTTCACTCTCTGGTTAATGTCCATTTATTTTCAATACCGGTGCCTTCAAATTTGCATGAGAAACTTTACTCTCCAAATTCCTCACAAAGGCGGAGCCAAGCACCACACCAGGGATCATAAGGTGGTGATACCTCGGAAAAGAGTATACTAACTTGCATTAAATTTTCATGGACACTTAATGCCAGATTTTCCAGCTCGCTAGGCGCGAGCACCATGGGTGGTTTCAGCCGTCACTAGCCATTTTCATTTATTACTAAAGAAAGTGTAGTAAATACATCTGTCATAATTATAATTTAAGGCACCCAAAACCTACTGAACCACATTGAAGGGTTTCTTTTTGCAAATTTTCCCTGCTAGCCACGGATCCGCAAGCAGCCGTATATGCACCTTCGATGCTCTAATGTGAAAGCATTCCCTCAGTGGCAGAAGGTATTCTCCACATTAATTCCTATTGGGCAGCATAAGTGGATTTATTTTTAAAGCTCAATGCTAACCTTAACAAGATCAGTCTTACCTACCTACCATCAACCCCCGCCACCAATCGTTAAAACGTCAGTGCGAATAAGGCTGGTAACAAAATGGTCAAATTGTTACTTCTGTTTTGGTGGCCTGTTTAGTGCACATCCAATTTCATTTTGGAGATAGTCAATCGTTTCATTCACAATTTATAAATGCCCTAAGGTCTCCGCGGGCTTTGTCCCTGGAGTCCTGGACCAACAAGGGGGCGTTTCCCCCGAACCCCACAAGGGCTCTACTTTAGACTCCTGGGGCCCAATACCTACAAGGGAGCACTGTGTTATGAAGACGGCACCAGAAGCCCTCAATCTTTCATTTTTGTGTGCCCCTCTGGGAGAACGTTCCCTCCCCCCTTCGAAAAGTGTGGCGACTCTACTGTTTAATGAGTTCCAAATTACAGGAATATGTACTCTTAAACACTGCTATGTTACTACATTTCTATTTTAACCTACCTGGGGCGTTTGTATTGTGTAAAGAGATGCCTCATAAGACCATCATCGAGGAAAGGCCGCCTCCCACTAAATCCGTCACTGGTCTAAGATAAATGTTTGAGAGCCAATTGGCCCATAACAAAACACTACCAGAGTGTGCGTGGATGAACACCGGCGAGATTCGCCTTCTGTTTTCGACTAGGTGCCTAGAGGTTAACGAGGCAGGCGTGTACTAATCGCTTCCAATCCTGCTCGCACGGGCTCGTAGCCAACTTCACATTTTTAGGGGGCAAGTGTTGTGATTGGGGGGAATAAAAGATTCCACCACATTAATTATTACGCAGTTTTAATTTTCATCTGGGGGCAGAAATATTTTTGGGGGCATTGCCCCGAAATGCCCCCCCCTAGGCTACGGGCCCGTGCTCACAGGGCCGCCATTTAACGTCCCCCATCCGACGGACGTGTGTGTATCCACGAACGTGTGTGTATCCCCAGTTTTTAGCCACTGTACCAAAGATTTGAATTAGGGGTGGATGTTACTTGCTCTGCACAACTGCTCGATAGCTGAACCGAGCAAAGTTCACAACTTCTTGAGTCGAGAGGTTCCTGAATCGTACAACTTCTTGAAACAGACAATCAAATACCCAATTAAAATTCACCAAATTAAACCCCCACAGCATCACTGTGAACAGCTATACTGAACAAGTAAATTTTAGTCCCCAGAAAATTTCAAAGTGATTCCACCGGAATTTGATCCGGAGATCTCTATCAGTCTATGAATGGCAGTACACTCAAAACACCAAGCCAACTCCATCATCATATGAGTGATGACACTTATAAAACCATGGCAACTACCTTTTAGAATTTTGCATCTGACAGAACCAGATGCCTGAACAGAAGGAAACTCACTACGTTTTACACATAGGAGACGGAGTTACAATATCAACATGCAGGGAAAGAGTTGGATTTTCTTTCTTTCTTTCTTTTTTGTTTGTTTGTTGAAATTGACTCAATTATTAGAGGCTCGCCACAGGGGCACGGGGGGAACTTGCCTCCCCCCCCCCCCAAAAAAAGGTTTGCAAAGCATGGTCTTCAAAATCTTTACAAAATAAAATTAAAAAAACATGTAATTCAAGACGGTTCAAGTAAAAAGTACTTCTAAATTTAGACAAAATTCTCCATAATTTTCAAGTAAGTATTTCGTCATTATTCCAAGATTTGACCAAATTTTACAGGGTCATTCGACCACTGGTAATGTAAATTAATATTATTTGAGTCGTCATGATTTCAATTATTTCAGGCTTGTATTTAATAGCTTCTTTAATGGAGGATTTCAGTTTGCGATAAAGAAAAAATGATAAAATGTCACACTGTCTAAACAGGGTAGCCATCGTCAGTTGACACGTAGAGTGCTAAGAAATTACTTTTGCTAAAATGTCTCCTAAAACCATTGCCGGAACGTAAGTTGTAAGTGGGTCCATGACATTTGTGTTATTCTATTCTCATAGTTCCAAATTTTCTAAGTTTCCAAAAAGGTGAATATGGAAACGTTTATTTGGTAAAATCACTGAAGCCTTAACCACCAATGATCGCGAAAGTCGCTCATTAGTCCTCTAAAGCAGTACATGACAGGCGTGTGTGAGGATTAATTTAAAATGCGAGAATTTTTTAATTCACAGCTGTATCGGTGTCTGATCAAACATGACATGGTTGAAAGTTCTGAAGTTACGACCAGTCAGCGTTCAATTTAATACAGTAGAAGCAGTGCATAGGATAACTAGCTAACTAGGAGGGGCAAAAGTCGTGTTTTACCAGAAGTTTAACCGAGTTGCCAGAATACTTTAAACCAAATGTTGGGAACCTCCGGTCCGCGAGACCATTTGGTCCGGCCCGCGAGGCAATTCGTGAATGTAATTTAAGTCACACTTGAAATTCAATTTATTATAATTTTATCTACCGTACCATTTTCCCGGTACATGCTAAATGCCGCTTCTGGTACTACACCTCACCGGTTGTACAATCATGGCATGCATTGCAAAATATGTCTTTACACATAAACCAACCTCATGGAAAACTGTGCGAGACTTATTTCTTTCGCACCGTATCAGTTCCGGTGGATTGCATGTTAGACCCTCCCTTGAGTGGGCTTAAAATTAAAGAAGGGAATAACTTTTCAATGCGATGATTAAAGAAATAAAGTGCCTTCAACCCCCCCCCCCCACACGTAATTTTTCGTCAGCTAGTATTAATTTTTACTTTCATTTTGTTTTTTGTTTTTTTTTGTTTTTTTGTTTTTGTATTTTGTGTTGTACACAAGCCAATATATTTTCCGATGAAATTTTTGTTTGTTCCTAATACGGTTTATACTGAAAAACCTTGCACTGAATGGCCCAAATATATTGGTATTGCGAGTGCAGTCAGTGAAGGTGCAGGAGCAATACACGTCCGCCGTTCAGGCTAGGCAAAGGGTCTACCTCGCAGCGTACCCGCGGAGATACAGTCCACTCGACGGCCATTGCTCAAGAATGTTGAATTGTTGACTGCTGGAATTTCCCGAGGGGGAGTTATCCGGACAGGGAGTTGTTCCAGAGGTACTTGTAGGGAAAGACCTGTCATATAGGAGGGAGGGAGCTCAGGGGACGGGGTTGTCTGGTCGCCCATACGAGTGGCATTTGTTGCGACTTGAGGTAGAACGTGATGCATGTTTTGTACGGTTGATTTTTAAGAGCAACTAAAAGCTAAACACATCTTTTTTAAAGTTCTTTTATGAATATAATTGTGTGCAATAGGTAAGTCACTGCATTAAATCGGTCAGTACAGTTTTGTGTTTGCCCATGTGGCAATAGGCTATGCAAGGAAAGTTGGCATATCACACGCGTTAGATTATAGGAGATTGCACTCTCAAACAATTTGTCACTGCACGTCTATGTCTGTCAAACGAGGGTCGTAACTTTGGAGGAAAATTTTGGTGTGCGAAATGTTCTGAATTAGAGAAAATGCCAGTGATGTAATCGAGTCACTGAGGTTCGAGTCTCAAGTCGAGTAGAGTCTTCCACTAGTCGAGTCAGAGTCGAGTCGGAGTCTTTCACTTGCCATGTCGAGTCGAGTCATCAACTGAACTGTAGTCGAGTCGAGTCAAGTCACTCTGTCTACTCGAGTCATCTCGAGTCAGTTGAGCATATTGACCTACAATTGACCTACAATACTAAATCAGACAAGCAAGTTATATACACAATTGCTATACATGCTGACGTGGTCACCATGGATCCTGAAACCGGTGTTAGAGGCGACTGACAATAATTGTGCCTCCTCCTTTCATCTATATGTCAACGAGTATCAAGTTATGATGAATTAAACTATAACAGATACGTTTCTTTTACTTTGTACAGCTCACTTTCACTCTCCGCTTTAGTTAAATTAGTCATCTAGTTTTTTTCTTTCCTTTTTTAAGGATCCACAGGTCGTTTCTATGTTTGTATCCAGGAATCTATCAGAAGCTCGAGTTGATTTCACACCAGTATTCATGTAGATACGATATGTATTGATACAGTCAATAGTTTGGGGGCTTGAGCCCTTTAGGGGCTCAAGCCCCCCAAAATTCACTCAAGCCCCCCCCCCAACAATTTTCCGAGGTTGTGTATTATCTTCATGCTATATTTGCGTGTATTGAGAAAAAAAATTGCCCAATACATTTGTGCACATCTTGGTCCAGTGGATTTAGTTTCTCAAATGTGCCATGCAAGGTAAATATGTGATCACGTTTCTTGCATCCCACGTCCACGTATGCGTACACCGACTAGTTTGCGAAGGGAAACCGTCGTCTTAGTCTCAAAATCTAATAGGTCATGTCATTTGGACAACCTATTAAAAGTGCTGATGTACACACGTTAATCAACAGCTACGACTAATTCATGTTTCGAATGCATGTTAAGAAGAAGTCATTTCTTCGATGATCTAGCCAGACCATACTGTCAGTCTTTTCATTAGCATAGGCGTACGAAGCGGGGGCAGACTGCCCCCTCAAAAAACCTTTCTTAGGCCAAAATTCGGGCAGAAAACGACAAAAATTCGGGCACAGAAAAGGTGCAATTCCGTCAGAGATGCAGTAAAAGTTAAAAGTTTGTCCGAATTCTCTACTGAGTTGCCGAAATTTTGATCGAATGTCCGAAAATGTGCAAAAATTTTCGCGCGCTTCGCGCACAAATAGCGGATTGCTGGTCTATTTTATGCACCTAAACTTAGGGTTACCAGAGGTCCGGTTTTATCCGGACATGTCCTATTTTACTGGTTCACACAGGCGTCCTGGGGGATTTGTGAAATTGCCCACAATGTCCGGATTTCATGTATTTCTCACAGGATCTGACGGGTTTTCACTTATTTTGCTTTGTGTGCTAAATATTTTAAAAGCTTTACTTCGTCGTACTCTAGGCCTGACCGTTCAAGTAAATGCCGATCCCGTGAATACTGAACAAAAAATAACAGTATCCTATCTTGTATTTCTTCACAAATACAAAAACTATAGATTCCACGTCCCGCATTTGAAAGTTGTAGGCTTACTACGTACTTCACTTATTGTAGCGACCGCACAATGCATCGGGCGGGCCTAGGCCTACCTACTGTTGTACAATGAGTACGGCGTCTGCTGCCTTCGTTATACCCCCATCACACCAAACTAGTTCTCAGGTACGTTCGAAAAATTTTTGTCAAACGGGGTCCAACTGTGTCAAAACGAAGTGGGCGTAGTGGCAACCATTTACAGTCTGTTTACGAACTTTATGGACGGGTTCGGACGGGGAGGGTGCTCTAGAATTTGGGCTTGCTCCAAAATTTTATCACGTCCATCCCATTGTGCAATTAGACGGATTGACAACGTACTTAAAACGGGATAAACTTTCTACGAACCTGTTAGGAACATGTCACAGCGTGGTGCAGTAGGACATAAATTTCAGTACGTGTACACACCGACCGGGTCCGTTTGTAGCTCGTTAATACCGTTCGGCGCCGCGGTCCCAGTTCGAACTAGCATCGTATTTTACGCCAAACTGCACATTAACCCATGATTGCAGCCCGTTCTAGTACGTGACAAACCTGTGCACCAAGTCGCCGTTAGCATAGACAAGTTCCAATTATATATGTTACCCTTTCTGGGAATTCCACCATCACGACGTCAAGTTTTTAGTAGGGTGACATGAGCGCCGGTCGGAACTCTAACCAAAACATACGTACTTCATTCAGGTTAAAGAAACACTGGTTAAAGCAACAAATTTTGCACCATTTTGCATCTAGACACCCTTGAAAACCGAAAAATTTCCAAAAAATTTCCTTAGATCCTCCTCCCCGGACGACGGTCCATGTCCTCCTTTCCAGAAAATAAATATGTTAACCCTACCTGAACTGCAACGAATTTCGGGCAACTTTTTGAGATTCGGGCAAAATATTTTCTGCCCCCTCCCCCCAAATTGGAAGGGGCTATTCGCCTATGTTCATTAGTCTAATGTACAGTCTGAGTCGGTCGGTTCATCTATGCGCTGGTGAGATATGTCGCGATCTGTCATGGACGAGTTTGTCCAAGGGTCTCGAAATCACATAGGTTCATGATTTCATAACATGGAAATTTGTGTCAGATAAGTAACATCTAAGATAGTATGTACATACATGTAAATCAAGTTAACGGATTAATCATCTGTTGGAAGTTACAAACGAGTCATTTCGTCGCTGATCTTGTCAAGTTATACTGACAGTCCTTTTAGTCAAATCTACAGGCCGAATCGTTTCTCCCATCAATGTGAACAGGTCCGGTTGCTCGTATCTCTCAGCAGAGTTGGCTACATTCTTCCGAATTAAAAAATATATGCTTGTATATACGTTACATGTATGTTATGGTACCGTTTTTATTATCATTGTTTTCAGCGTGGCGTTGCCGATATATATATATATATATATTTGAAAGAAAATTTTATCCTTCCGTTTCAAGCCCCTAAGCCCCCCCCCCCAAAAAAAATCTCGGTCTAGAACCGCACCTGCTCAGTACACTGAAAGCCCGGATGTTGTCAATGCAACGCCTACTAGACGACTACCAGTAAGACTGGCGCTCGTCCCCATGAAACCGTTTTACTAGTATGCAATATTGTGCATATTATCGGCTAGTGCGAAAGTCGGAAATTGTTATTTTTTGCTGCCAACATTATTGCCGATATGTTTGACTCGAGTCATTGTGAGAAAAAACTCGATTCGAGTCGAATCATCCAGTATAGTGGCTCGAGTCGAGTCGTTTCCACACACTGACTCGAGTCGAGTCTTTTGTATTTTGTCAAACTTCCGACCCACGTCGAGGCGAGTCGGCTCTTTTGACCCAACTGACTTGAGTCGAATCTAGTAATCAAAAATAGTGACTCGAGTCGAATCAGTGACTCGAGTCATTACAACACTGGAAAATACGATTTTAAAATAATATTAAGTCGCATTAAAAAATGAGTCTTCCATAAAACTTGAAGGAAGGAATTCTCGAGCTGCTTCGGGACCATTTTCTGTATGTCGTGGGACATCATATGAAACCTAGGATCAAACAATATTTTAGAGTTCATTTTATATATATAAATTAACGCTACCAGAAGAAAGGCTAATTCGAAAATCTTTGTTTATAACAATCAGTGTGTAAGAAAAATGGAACTTAATGATATTGATATAAAGGTGTCTATTGGTCTGGCTTTTAAGGTCCAGACAGGCCCGTAACCAAGGGGGGGGGCAAGGTGGACGAAGCCCCCCTAAAATTTATTCGGACCCCGCCGTTGGTCTGGATATAACTGAGACCACCTGGGACCGACGAAGATTCTTACTCGGACCACCAATTCCCAAATCGGCGGGGTTGGGGGGGGGGGTAAACTAGATGGGCGCTCAAATTGCGATGAAGCTCTCCGACCACCCAGGACCACCTCGGAAAAATAATTAAAGACCGAAAATTATACAAAAAAATGTGGAGTTTCGTGTGGATATCTTGCCGGAAGTTAGGCTATTCCAATACACAGAGCTTACAACTTCTTGTTCTGGGCTTTTGATAAGCGGGGGTGGTACTTTGAGCCTTGTAGAAGTTTTTGAATTTACACCAATTTAATTGTCGATTTTCTTAATTTTTGATCTTTCCTCGGTTTGGATCTAAAACGGGCGGCAGACCAATAGAGACAAAAATAATGTCGGTCTCATGGCATGTCAGACCACCCAACTGTCGTCTTAGATCACATGAGACAACCAAAAACACGCCTTCGGTGGTTTCAGTTTGGTCCCAGTCTTGGGTGGGTCATGATACTCACCTTTTTAATGGCGTGCCAGTGGGCCGTCCTCTGAGATTGGTGTAAGAAATTTGTTTGCGTTAATATTGAATTCTGAACGAAACAGGCCTGGATTATCATTACGGAGCTATCGGCCTAAAATAGCCCGAACGCCCGTGATTTAAACCTTGTGCAATGTCAGTGTGTTTGGTTGAACGCTTCATGTGACCAATGGCGATAGAGCTTGTCATAAATATGTATATTTAAACACTGAGCTCTACCTTCACTGGAAGTCAAAATCGGTACTATATGCGCCCTGACTTCGAGGGGGCATGAAAGGCCAAATGAAGCAAGCCCAGGCTCGAAGTTAGGAGGATGTGACAGGATCAAATGTAAACACGTCCTTTAACGTCATGGTTACCCTGACTAGTGTGAGAGCTACTAGAAACTTCCTTTCTGTTGATTTGATTTATTTGCACTTTAGGACATGTAAAAGCACAAAACTTCATGAAAGATAACCATATAAAACGACATAAAACAGTAAAAAATTATTGCAAGCTACAAATGATAAAGATGATACAAAACTAAAACAGAAAGTGCTGGGATGACACAGAAAAGTCTGTCCAGCAGACTAATTTCCACTGCGGTTCCTTAAGACATAAACAGGTACGATACACAAAATCGCAAAAACATAAAAAACATATAAGAATAAAAAAGGTCAAAAGTATAAAAAAGAGGAACTCTCTCATCCTTCAATTTAGTAAAAGAAAACCTTTTCAAGGATGCTATAAAAACACTAAGACTAGGTGCCTTCTTAATTGTAGGTAAGGATTTCCATAAAATGCAGCTGGTGTATTTGAAAGTGTTGAGGCCTTAACTTGTGGAGAATCTTGGAACATAAACTGAGGAAAGACTAGATCTAGTACTGTAGGAGTGGGGCACAAAGATGAGAGCAGAAGATAAATACTTGGGGGCCATGCCGTTAAGTATCCTATAGGAGTGACTTAATTTTAGTGTGGAAGCCAATTCGTTTTCAAAAAGTGGGAGGAATTCAGAGAAGTGCGAGGATGCAGATCCAGCACGAAACGAGCAATTTTATTTTGGCAAACCTGGAGCATCTTTTTAGATTTTATAGAAAGCCCCCAAAGCACGAGAAACAGGCATAATCAAAGACACATGAAATCAACGAGTTGGCCAGCAACTTTCTAGAAAAATATCAAGGCATCTGCCTTTTCTATACAAAAATTTTAATCTACTATTTACCTTATTCATAACAACCTGGCACATACTCTCCCCAGAGAAGTTAGAGTCAAGGTTAGTTCCCAAATACTTCACACAAGAGGTAGATTTAATACTAGACCCATTGCAGCGAACCCTAAAATCAGGATGTTTTTCGAACTTATGGCTTGGTCCAAAAAGTATACATTCTGTTTTACCTAAATGCAAGGATAATTTATTATCGATTAACCACTCATTAAGGTTTTCCTTTGCTTCCTTTTGCATTATAAAAGGGCATCTGAGGCTGGCAGATATCTGTATGGGTCCTCCCAGAAGCTCTGGATCAGTTACATAAAATGGGGCAATGCAATAGTGCTTACAGTGGCATAGCCAGGATTTTTTTCTAACTGTTTGCCATGCAGTATGTTGTGTGATCGCCGGCTTGGGGGAGGGGTCTAAGTGGAGGGGGTGATTGAAA
>WURT03000026.1:486830-505931 GCA_009936505.3 Holothuria glaberrima
CTTTTCTCTTCTTGATGACACTATATAACACAATCGTGTTGGTGTGTCGTTAAATCCCATCTAACTAACTAACTAACAAATTGTAAAATCGCATGCCTCTCATAAATTCACTTTCTGATGATATGGGATCATGGAGGACAAACTTTTTTGAAAAGTATTTAAGGAAAACAAAAGAGAGCTCATGAACTTGAGTGTGTGACGTCATATGAGCTTACTCCGGATTCACTGTGGGTAAAAAATGTGACAATTTTATCTGCTAATATCTTGAGAACCACACTTCACCTGAATGCTTAGAAGGAGTACCCCTCTCACACTGCAAACTCTGTCCTCATAAAGGCATTTTAAATTTTAAAAATAATGACCCCCGGGTCTTGCATTTTGTTTAACTTGACATTTAAGCATTTGTTCCCAAGAATTAAATATACATCATCTGAAAAACAGCATTAATTTTACAGGAACCTCGACTACTACAATAATCCTCTTCTTTTGCATTATGATGCATAGTAACTCGTTTTTTCAAAAATGAATGATTAAAAAAAAGGACCAATATAACTGTATAGTAGCAACTGGTTTGCAGAAACAATTTATAAACTAAGGTAACACTTTAGCTAAAAACAAGTAATATCATAAAAAGATTGGTGGCAAATGCTCATAGGCTGAAAGTCTTTACGTTTTGCAATACATTGCTGAAAAGCCCTACAAGAGCCTTGTGTTGAACTTTGAATACGTCCCAACTCATATACTTCACTTTGGAGGAACTCCCATGCTCCTTTTGTTTTAGCCTGAAAATGGATATCAAATATTTGATTTAAAGCAAAGGTCCACAGCCTTTAATAAAGGGTTCTGCAACAGAGGTTTCCTTTCTATTATCTCAAACGTCTGCTGTGTTGAAAATCGCTTCGTTCCCAAAGTCAGGATGGAAGGTTGAGTACGCTCTATCTCAGAGATTTTTGTACAATAATCTTCCACATCGGTAACATCCTGTAAGGTAAATAAAAACGACGATGATATATTTTTCGCTCCAATTTTCCTTTTCAAAATAACCATACGCAAGAAGTTTAGTTTTTTTCATATTAGAAAGTATTGAATTGACCTTGACTTGCCGAGTTGGTATACAAAAACAGAAAAATTTTATCATAATGTAGATGAAAAGTTCCAATTGTGCACAAACTTGATGTAAATTTTATGCAGAAGTACAGCAGTTTAAGAATGTGAAGCCATGACATAAATTTTTGAGCCTTAAATTTCACTTGAATAAAGAAAAATTAAAACTTTAGATGAAAATACCTTGAAAGTATAAACAACTAAACAAAATTTCGCTACAAAGCGAATATACAATTCTTGCTGAACTTTTTAAATACATTTGGGTCTTAACAACGCTTATAATGTTCAAGCAATTTGCCACCTGTGTTGTTCACCATGACTCTGAAAGCAACTTTGGTCCATATGCAGTGATAGATCACATCTGCTCCCATTAATTTTCGTGTTAAACGTAACTTCATACAATCCAGTCACTATCTATGATATGAAATGCAGTTCGACACGAAAATCTTTCACAAATGTATCTCCATTTTATTTCCATTCAAAGTTTCAAGCAAGCACTAACCCCGTGTAAGTGTTCTAACGTCAATGTTAGGGAATACATTCTTTCAGGATGTCAGGATGGAAGGTTGAGGACGCTCTATCTCAGAGATTTTTGTACAATAATCTTCCACAATCTTCCACATCTTGACAGCAAAAAAAAAAAAAAAAAAAAAAAAAAGAGAAAAGAGAGAAAAAAAAAGAAAAACTGTTTCCATCATCTTCTCCCAGATTTTAGTAAGAATCTAAATTTAGCTTCAGCATGCGTTAAGAGGATCTCAAGATCTTGTTCAATCTGTTAAAAGACAAGTTATTGAATATTATTATACAGGGAAGTCATCTATGCCTCACAGTTTTTGTTACAATATACCAATAACAATTGAAAAGATGCCTTAATTAAACTATACCTTTCTTGCAATCTTAATAATGAAAGACACTGTCAACCATATGAATCATTTTGGAAATATACTCATGAACTTTGGTTTTGAAATAATATTCACAGATGCATATTTGTGGTAATATCTTTGTTATTGCAAATGAAGTGCGTCCCAAGATCAAATCAATGTCCATTTGCAGATGCTTACCAATATATAACTTGATTTCAACCCCATAAGAAAAGTAGTAGATTTCACTTAGTGAAAAAACCATTGTGACCTAAATTTACAGGTTGAAAACACTAGGTTTTGCATTTTCCTATCTTAATCACGATTTTCTTAAAATTGCAGACTGAATACTTCGTTTTTTTTCTTCTTCAACTGAGACAATTGATCAATTTTTGCACTCAAAACATGGAATATCGAGCATGTTTTAACATTTCTTGTCCAAAAAGATGGCTATGAAAAATTAAGTACCATTTGTGGATCTAGTAACCTTGGATACGCCACCGAGACTTGTATGTTCTTTTCACCATGTTTTATGTAAGCTGTCTCTGGAGAACAGTGTCTTTCATGTACTCTTAGATGGTTTCTTGTGGCTCTTTATTGTCTTTTAGCTACTGAGTCTTTTGTCGCAGTTCCATATATTCACGTTCAATAGAACCTGTAAAGTGGGAAGATAGGTCAAGTAAATAGATACAGTGGTGCTAGTCTACATTCAGGGAAACAATTGATCTTGGGAAAAGGGGGGGAGGGACAAATTGATGTAATATCCTTGCCAGAAAATCAGACTTTCACTGACCCACTCTTACTTTCCTCATAGGACAAGCAAAGCACTTCAGTATAGCCCTTGTGCTAGCTCATGTAGTTCTTTAAATGAGGTGACTGGTTTTTTCCTTTCAAATGCTGAATTCATGGAAGCAAAATTCTTGCAACACCATTTTAAAGCAGTTTTCTCAAGCATCATCACCAAAACATGTAAGGATAATTTTACAAGATTAAAAAGAACTAATCGATGTTGTAAAATTAATTTGGGAAAGGTCACCTTGGGATTCTCCTTGGGAAGCCGCCAACTCACAGTTTTTGGCCACCACCTCACAAAATTTTGCTACAATTGCCACCTGTACTGTAGCTGGTAATCTGAATTAATTCCTCACTCATACAGAATGTCACAAGGGTATACCCCTTATTCATAAATGCAGTGAGAAAAAGAAAAAGACTTCCATTCATGCTGAGAAAATGCTTCTCAGGACAAAAACTCATGCTTACCACTGCTACTCTCAGGTTATGCTCTTTTTTCCGCTTGTTCTACATTCTGTGACACCTTGGCCGCAGTGCTCTTGTTTTTTCTTTTTCACATAGCGTAAATGGTCCTCTAACTAACCGAACGCTGGTCTCTTGTGAGAGCCTTTGGTGTTAAATGCTTCCTAAATGTAGGGGAAAGTATTAGGACAACTATTTTAGTAAATGACTTAAAAATTAGATGTACTGTTTTTTTTTTTCAAAGAAAATGCATGGCGAAACGTAAAAAAAATTACTTTTCCATGATATTTCGAACCAAATAATCAGGAAATATTAACCACGATTCCAACTTATAAGAATACCTTTGCTGAGCCTGTTACCGTCAAATCTTCCAGCTTTCCTGATCTCACTAACAGGCTTTACTTTTTTGCTTTGTTATTGCCGTCCCTAAGTTGGCTAAGGGATATTTACACGTACACACAAAGTTATGCAGAACAGCTTCTGAGACAGCAAAAAAGGAGAAAATGCGAAGCAAACACTTTCAAAACTGAATGCAAATTGCACACTGTTTAGCTGAGACATGAATACAAACCAACCCTTTCTCTCGCAGATAAACATAACTAATATTTTTTTTATAAAAGAAAGTATGCCAACAACTCTTTTCCAAACAACTCCACTCCACCTATGGCAACAATGGAAGACATCTCACACATGACAGTCAAAATTTCTGATTGCTGTCAAATTGTTCTACACACTGGCACCATTTGCTATCAGCATCCTTTTCCATATTTTGAAAGAAACTTCACTCAGAGTCACTTGCATAAAAACCCGCTTTGGAGATTAGTCAAAATATAAGTATGAGCTTTTGGGAAAATTATTTCAGCTGTTATTCACCATTTTTGGCAAATTCTTAAAATGAAGAAAGCAAAAATATGAAAAGATTATGACGACTTACATAGCCGTTAACATATGGGGACCCTTCCATGATGGGAAATCAGTTATGACAGCTTCTGGTCAAGCCTCTTTCACAATTGAACCGGGCCTGAAAGAAAACAAAAGAGGTAAAGTGTAACATACATGTGCCATTACCTTGCCGCTAAATATTTCTGTTATCGTGCAAGGATGCCATGTTTTTTGAAAATTAAGCTGCATAACTGTTTTTTTTTAAATGGTCCGTCAAGTAAGGCCTACAAGAAGATAACATTGTTTCCCTGCTTTCAGTGTACAACTGACTAAGAAGCATTTAATTTTACAAACAACACAACCAGTCACACTAACCTTACTCAGTGTTTCCTTTCAGTATACATAAAGCACCTTATGTGGATCTTCAGTGATGAAACTTCACAATAAATATTGACAAAAAGTGTGGCGTATGATCATCTCTGCCGGGGTTTTGAGGATTTTGTGCATCATTACTCACCTCAAATTCTACAGTTTAAAGAAGTGTTGTATTTGACAGGTGCACAGGCTGCACGTAATTATGAGACCAATCCTCGGACACAAAATTCACACATTCATGCAAACATATATGCTATGGCAAACAGAAATATGCGCTGTATAGTAAATGAACTTAAATGCACGTGGCAGCACTACCTAAATTACTAAACACGTGACATGCTCAAGTAAGCCGTCTTGCAGTTAATCATCCAACAAGAGGGTAACAATTTAGGCCCCATTCAGGTTAGGTCTTCGACGAGAGCACACGTGTTTTCGCTTAGCTCTCGTCTTTTTTCCGTGCTCAGCTTTTGTCACTGTGTGGTCTTACTATTACTGTTTGCAATTGTGCATAAATCGAGATGTTGGAGCTTGCATCCCGCAACACTTACGACCTAACGTTCAGGTCTGACGCTTCCCGTATTAAGGGTGTGTCTTGCCTGACGGATGTAGAAGGGCTCACCGTCACTCCGTATGATCGCTCTATGGGGGTGACGGTGTTGTACCTGAACTTTGAGGTCGAACATGGCCTTGTGGCGAGTGTTCTCGGGCAGTACGGAACTGTCTTTGGTTTGCGATGGTTCACCTATGGTAGAGGTGAAATCGAGGGCATACTGAACGGATGGAGGAAGTTACATATGGCACTGAAGAGGGACATACCATCCTTCCTCTTCATCCGTTATTTCGGACAGCCCCGTACCTGTTTTAAGCGCGGGGAAGAGGGGGAAGAAGCCAAGTAAGTGTCCCAATAGACATATGCCTACAGGTGGGGCAGGACAAGGAAGTGTCTCAATGATGTGAGGTGCAACCTCTGTGTGGAGGAGCGACACTTGTCTGGTGTCTGCCTCACATCGTACTCTGCCCGTGCCAGTGCAGATGTGGAGCTGGCACCTGAACCCTCGCAAACAGGCCCAGAGCCTATGGAAGAACCCCAGCCTGATTCAACGGAGAAACTGGAGGAGGTGACTCGTCAAGCAGAACAAGTTTTCTGTCTCCACATAGTGTGGGGGAGAGGACTTGGACCCCTGAGCCAGACTCTCCATCAAACTCACCGCGGACACCTGGGGAGGCTGGAGTGGCAACAGTGGAGGATCTCCAGCTCTCCTCAGACTCGAAGTCTGTCTTGTCGGATGCTGGGGAGTCTGCCTCAGAGCCTCCACCAAGGGAACCACCAGTGGGGAATCGCTGGTTTGATTCGGGTGGGTCTGAATCTACATTAAAAAGGTCGGCCTCAGGTGAGGTGTCAGACCAGGAAGCTAACCACTCTTGGGCACAACACCGAGCCCTCGTAATAGAAAGCAAACTCCAGGAAAATGTGTAGTTTAATACCCACTCCACCTTGGCTGAAACCCATGTCTCTCTTGGCCCTAAACGTCAATGGCATGATGGACAGCTGGAAACGCTCTAGAATATTTCAGTCAATGGGTGTGGACTCCAGGAGACCAACACTGTGAATAAGGACGATGTCCACACCTGGTCATTTGGGTGGGGGTTTGTACGCTTCCGTTGGTTAGGCATCTTCTTGTGGGACAGTTATTTTAGTTTCGCCGAGGTAGACTTTCCTGGTGGGAAAAGTTCATTTGATCATGAGGGCCGGTTGGTATGCGTTACTGTAAAGCATTATTGCGGGAACTTCCTCCTATGTAATGTGTATGCGCCCAATCGGCCTTCAGACAAGAGGGACTCATTCAATACCCTGCCATCCTTCGTCCCTTGCTAGTGCCCCTTGTATCCTGGCTGGAGACTTTAACTGCATCCCTCACGCAGCGCGACAGAATGTACTCATGCACGTCTTCGGGCTGTAGCGTCGGCACGGCGAAATTGGACATGTTCATGAAGAATCACGACATCGCTGACGTTTGGAGGGTACAACGCCCGGCCTTGTCTGTGTTCACTTTGCACCGACCAGATGGCACGGACGCCTGAAGGTTGGACCGGGTGTACTCTCCACCTGCTTTGTCACCAAGCGACTATGATGTTGTTTCGGATCATAATGCAGTTACTGTCTCCTTTCAGTCCCCTGAGTCATGGCCAGCAGGGAGGGGGTTCTGGAAAATGAATACTGATGTTCTAACGGAGGCTGAATATAGCGAACAGTTTAAAGCCAGGTAGGAAGGGTGGCGAACATTGAGGCCGACCTTCTCATCGGGTTTAGAATGGTGGGATGACGTAAAGTCCCGCATCAAACAGTTCACCGTTGACAACTGTGTAGCAAGAGCTCGTTGAAGAAGGGAGGAGTTCCTCCAGCTCTGCTATAGGGAGAGGAATGGGGACTCCACCGCTCTACACGCAATCTAGCAGCATGTTGATAAGAAACTACAAGGGGCCCGTATTCGCTCCCGCATGCATTGCGTGGGGCGGAGGAAAAACCTATCCAGTTTTACCGGGATTTCTCTCTGTACGCCTTTGACCGTCGCATAAAGGCGGTGCAAGACATCCACGGTATAGCACAGAAGGGCCCTCTCGACATCGAAGAAGTATTTAGAAGCTTCTATGAATAGATTTACACCCATTCAGATGTCGATGAGGGACTTCAGAAGTACGAGTTAGATAATATTGACAAGTCCTCCACTAAGGAGCGGAACGATGAACTTGGTGCCCCCTTGACTGTTGGCGAGCTCTGGAGGGCACCAGGGAAGATGAAGGGAGGGAAAGCGCCGGGGTCTGACGGTATTCCAGTGGAATTTTATAAACGCGTCTGAGGTACCGTCGTGTACAATCTCCGTGACGTATTCGTCTCTGCCTTCCTTGCTGGCTCATTGAGCCCCTCGCAGCGCACTAACGTTGTAACATTGCTACCAAAGTCTGGAGACCCACTCGAGTAAAAAATAAGCGGCCTATCACTCTGTTGAATGTGGATCACAATATCCTGGCGAAAGCCCTTGCTAACAGGCTGGGTACTGTCATTCCGTATCTTGTAGGGCCTTACCAAACGTGCGCGGTGCGGGGACACAGTTTTCACCAAAAATTCTGGTTGATGCGGGACCTATTTGACTATGTGAAGGACCGTGATCTGCCATGTGTGCTTGTCTCCCTCGATCAGGAGAAGGCCTTCGACATGGTTGATCACGGATTTCTGTTTAAAGTATTGATGGAGTTTAATTTAAGCCCAAATTTTGTTTAATGGGTAACCTTGTTGTATGAAAGTGCATATAAACGGGTTTTTGTTAATGGTATACCGTCAGACCCCTTCAAGGTCCATCGTGGGGTACGGTAGGGGTGCCCTCTGTCACCCCTATTTATGTGTTATTCAGTGAATCTCTTGCTAGAGTAGATTTTTTGTTCCAACCTTTGCACATACCCGGTGGAACCAAAGTCAAATGCCTTCAGTATGCCGATGGTGTAGCATGTGTCGTCTCCGACCTAGCTTCCTTCAGGGCCCTTTCTGACACGCTGTCCACTTTTCAGAGCGCGACAGGTGCCAGACTGAATCCAACTAAAACCAAAGGACTCCGTTTTGGTTAGTGGCGTTTGAAGCCCCTCCCTTTCACAGCGTCGTGGGGTTGACGACGCCATTAAAATTAATGGCCTATGGTTTGGTTATGGTTCACTAGAGTCACTTACATGGAATGAGAAAGCGAACCTGGTGGAGGCTTAGTTGACGACCTTGGCGATAGGTACCTAACTCTGTTGGGAAAGTTGACAGTAATCAGCCGCTTTGTTTACACTCTTGTGGTACCCGGGCACTGTTCTGGCTGCTGCTGAAAGAGTCCTAGCCACATGTGGGTTTCTATGATCAGGGAAAACAGCTAGTCAGAAGAAAGATGTGTACCAGGAATATAAGTGCGGAGATTTGGGTCTGGTACATCTTCCTTCGAAGCTCCGTTTTCTCTTGACCAGGTGTGTTTTTAGTGCCGTTGACAGCCAGTCGCCATTCACGTACTTTGTTCGTTATTGGGGAGGCTTATCATTTCGTTGGTACTTCCCTTCCCTTTTTAGCAACAGTGTTCCCCATAGCTGGAGGTCAACAAAGGCATACTGCCATATGATGGACACTCTTCGCATTATGTCAACGGTGGGGGACTTTTCGTAGTCCAGTGCGGGGGGATCTGTACCGGGCCATTTTTGATGACTTGGTTGGCCAGGTCCTGCCTAACAACTATGTGTCGGGGCCGCAAGTGTGGCGTGTAGTCCACAACAGGTCACTAGATTACCGCCGACGAGACCTGCACACGACGCCATAGTAACTTATCTCAAGCGCCTTCGGTGGCGACTTGGAGATGGCATTCGCCTCCGCATTGGATGCACAATGTGAGAGAGTGGGCCCCATGTGTTTTGGCAGTGTGACTTTGTGGCTCTCCTCTGGGAATGGTTTAAAGTCCTGGCTGATCGCCTCACGTTCTGCAGCACCTGGGCGGTCTGCCAGGAATACGCTTTGTATGGTCTTTCACCCCCGCCATGCAATAAAATTGTTTGCAGCATACTTACCTTTGTTTCGGCCTTCGGAAAGCTGACCTTATGGAGAGACCGATGTAATATTGTATTTAGGGGAGAAGGGAGGCCTTATATGCCAAATATGACATTCATACATCTTTCTTCCTCATATATTTTATTTTCAAATTTACAGGGCTGTAATGAATTGAACTCTGCATGGTGACCTCAAATGAGCTGTGGTCTTGTCTCACTCAATATGGGAAACCCACATTTTTAGTGTGAATAATACGTTTTGCATTTTGGGGTATCATGGATTCCTCATACTGACTTTTGTGACCTAGAATAATCTTTGAATCAAGCCTAGAATTTTACACCAAACCGAGATAAAAATCTTTTTGCCAGCCAGGAAAATAGTAGGCATTTTTCTTTGTGTACCCAACAATCATATCTGCTATAAAATAACAAGTGGATGTAACGTTTGTTTTTTGTGGTACAGTGGTACTCATTTGTTTCTATTGATGTCTTTTTACAATAATGCAAACCATACTTACAAAGTGAAATGCAATTTCCCTTTTCAGAAACTGTACCTCTGATGATGTAAAACTGTCGCTATCACTTGTCTCTGTCTCAGTTGGTGGTGTAGTTGTTCTGTTGACAGGCTCAACCTTATCTTGAATGAGCTTTCCAAACTGACGAAGAAAAATTACATTTTGATCAATACACAGATACTAATTATGATGTTGCACTCTTTGAATGATAAATTGACAACTTCAAAGTATTTACCAACATATTTTCTCTTCAATATAGTATGATTTCAAAAACACAGTACTGTTATTGACAGTAGATTTTGGCTTTTTCAATATAACCAGTCATTTAATAACATGCATGCTCTTCTCTCTTAATTTTTAAAAAGATATACAAAGATAATATTCCTTTTCTAAAGTGAATAGCCCATTCACTCTTAAACTTCTTTGACATTTTACATTTTAGAAATACAATCTCATCACTGTAACATACCATTGAAGCAAGGAGAGTGCGGGCTGCTATGTTAAACAAATTTTCTTCAGAACAATCATGTTGCTGTACTGCGTGGAGTGGTCTGATGTCCAGAGATCATGTGGCTCTACAGCATGAGTTGATGCCAAAAGTGAAGGTTTACACCAAATGCATGGTAATGCCTCTCAAAAATCACACTTTCTCAATTTTTTACAGCAATGTATAAGTGTCCATGTGCTGAAAATATAACTTCAATCTGTGCAAATACAGGATAGTCTTCCTCCTAATTTGGGAGCATTACCAGCGAGTTTAGTCAAAATTCACATCCAAAGACTTCCACTCGACCACTCACTATCGCTGAATTTGCATTTTGAACGGATAATGAACAGACTGATCAAACAGTTTAAATTCTTTATCTGCAATGTGCGATCTTACTAAAAATTTGTAACTTTGGCTGGTTTGATGTTTTCTTGCCAATAATTGGGCAATATTTTGAAAATTGTTGCAAACCGTGGACATAGTTCTTGAATGGTTTGTGCTTGCCTTCAAATCGGATTGAAGAAAACTGAATGAGGGGTCCCAGAGATCTTAATATCCTGGGATAATGAGTCATGAAATGTTGTTTTGGAGTAAGATGTTCATTTGAAAATTGTGGTAGAAAAAGCCTGTGATGTTCTTTAATCAAATGTTGCAGATAATAACTGACAGAAAAAGATCTGATGAGCATATTTTTGCAATGTCTAATAATAACAACAAAACCTCTCACTCAACAGAGTCTCTTGGTACCTTGTCTCCCAGAAGTAAGGGCAAATTATAAAGCAATGTAATCATTTGGGCCGCATTCTGCCTACTAGCCCCAGCAGGGTTTATTATGGCTTAAGCCAACATGGGGCTTGGTCGATTTTTCTTTTCCCTCAAATCCATAGTTAAACGAGGTGATCCTGTTGTTCACTTCATCTAATGTGAAGTAACTTTTGTTGAGTAAAGATGGGAGACACAGCTTCATTTCCTTTGGAACTATCAGTTGGGGATTTGACAGTTCAAGATTAATGGCATAATTTTCCTATTTTCCTATTTAGGTTTGCGTTTTCCTTAAGAGCTTGTAGAGCTTCCTCCCTATGAGATTTGAACAATCTACAAAAATAATTGGCTGAAAAACTCTTACTAAAACCATGAACTTAATTAATGGCCAGATCGTCACCAATATTCTGAAACAAGCCTCGATACACAAGACCCTGGTACTTTGGGCAGTCAATATTTAGTTCATCTCTGTATAATTTATTAAGATCTTCAACTACAAATTGAAGAATTGAATCAATATATTTGGTAACAAATCTAGATTTAGCAATGACTGCAATATGTATATTATCAAGACGAGATTGAAATTTCAAAGGAAGGCATGAAATATTTATGTACATTCCAGTCACACTTCTAAGATCAACGGCTATATAAAATCCAAATGGCAGGAACTGTGGGATACCTTTCACGAGAACAAATTGCACCGAATAAAACCAACGGCCAGGACTGTGGATAATGCACCCCCCTCCAGAAAGCGGAGAGATGACTTAGTAATGACTAGGGCTCGCATCGGTCACACTTACCTTACCCATGCATATTTACTCCACGGGGATGAGAGACCATATTGTGTCCCATGTGATAGTGCTGTCACCGTTAGCCACATTCTCGTTGAGTGTTACGAGTACTCCCATATTCGTCAGAAGTACTACACTGTGCCAGACCTGGAAACGTTGTTAGGGCACACTGACCCTTCTCTTGTTCTGGGCTTTCTGAAGAAAATTAAGCTTTACAGTAAATTTTAGCATGACTCCCGCATTTGCATTTGCCCAGACATTCCACTTGAATTCTACCCAATCTTTGCCCTTTTTATTCTACCTCATCTTTGCCTTTACTCTTTTAAGTTGATTTTTGTCCCTTTACTCTTGCTGACACTATATAAAACATTCGTGTTGGTGTGTCGTTAAACCCCATCTTACTAACTAACTAACTAACTCCAGTCACTCTTCTAGACCATACTTATTTGTTTCAAAGTCATCTGTGAATGACAAAATTGATATTGCAGGTGTCTTGTCAGGTTTTTTCCAGACCTCTTGGTGGAATGTTCCATCTCGATAAGATGAGAAAACATTCTCTTCACCGTCTTTCTCTCCTAAGATGGTTTCCATTACTCCTGGAAGCTCCAAATTTTTTTAAGAACTTGGTCAAGTGGCATATACTGGAAAATGTGTTTTTACTCGGTAACTGAAGAGTAGTACCTGTTACTTTATCAACAGCAGGAGCTAACGTATAACCTAAACGTTTTTCCTCTGGAGATAAAAGGCACCTTGTCTTACAACAAATCCTTTCCTCTTGAAAATTTGGGCCGGCAGTTGGTTCGAATTCATTGAGAGCTAGTAATTTTTCTCGAAAAGATCGTACCATGGCTTGGGTGATTTCTGAAAATTCTTTGAGTATGTCATCAACAAAACGTCACCATCAATCCTATGTAGGCACTTAAAACATATATACATGTTCCTTAATCTATTTGCAGTACTTCACAATAGTAAAGCTTACTTCAGCTCTCCATTGGCGTATAAACTTTAATCTTTCTCCAATTTTTGGAATCAACTCTTTGATTGTGTCTTCATTGAGTAGTGATAGAGAAGCTTCGTCAATACCATATCCTAAAAAGAAAGGGTCAATAGCACTTTAGCTTCTCTGTTAATCTAGCTACGTTTAGATAATATGATCATAGAAGAATCAGTAACTGCATGGATCATAATGTTAAATACAAGTTAAATACAATGTTAGAGACACCCCTTCCAACAACATGCCAAGTCGGCACAATATAATATATGAGATAATACATGAGACCACATTTAGATTTTGGCAGGTCTAGCACATACAGTGTATGCTTAGGTGCAATGCATGCGGGACTTTTTTATTGGCCTACACATTTTCCTTATACATTTAAAAGGCTTCCCCTTGGCTATAGGCCTTCAGTATGGTGTAGCCTGTAGCCTATATGCAAACAGCATGAAAATCATGCCAATTCTTCAACACTGCATATTACTTTGGCCAAGCCCCTAGGCCTATGGTATGATTAATTTCACACAAAAATGGTGGGCCTATTTCAGTATTTGAGGAAACAAAGACCTAGGCTAGGCCTAGGCTATGTCTATGATTTTTAACCTGGAAGCTGGTACATATATTAGGCTACTGGTGAAATTTTGCTCAAGTTCTCTATTAAATCAGCTGCAAAACTTTCAGTTCTTCCACCCAGTTAGGCCTCAGTAAAGTACACTACTTAAATGTCAGGCTAGGGCAACCAGTTCAACGTTAGCATAAAAATTCTGAATCAGAGGTTGCAAACCCCTACCACCTAGCTGACATAGGCTAAGCCTACAGTAGGCTACATAAGTTAGTATTGGTTCCTTCATAAAGGCTTAACGTAAGACACAGGCTAGGTTATGTTTGGCTAATTGTCAACAGCCTGGTGACCGCTGTCGTCGCTTTTGACTCCCTGAACTGGTTTATGGAACAAAACCTTGGCCTAGGCCTAGCCTAAGCTTCGTGAGAACTATGCTAGGTCAAGCCCCTGACAGCTGTAGCTGAGCATAACTGTTAGGCCTTAGGCAGCTAGGCCTACTTCGTCAGCGTTTCAAATTCAACACATAGGCCTATCATTATTGCTAGTTACGTCTGGGTTTAGCCTACGCTGTAAAGACTGGCATAAGCCTATTAGGCCCACCTGTGGGATAGGCTGTGCATATACGATTCTACCTAACCATTCTGCACATTTCACGTCCAAACGCAATTTTTCCAAATTATATATATATATATATATATGTTTTTGTAAAGTTTGCACTGTTGGCAAATGTTTATGACACAATCGGTAATATATAAGATTCAAATACATCGAAACTGTTTTGCTCACCTGCAGAATGGTCAATTAAATTATCCAGTTTCCAGGTGATAAGCCTGACACAAACGCTTTCATGAGCTATTTTTTCGTCGATCCAATTTATTGACGTACGTTCGTGTATACATGGTATACATAAGATGAACATATGTATTTACAACGTACGACCCTCCATGGTTGTTTTGAGAAGACATATTAATGGTGCAATACTGCATTTTGGCGCGATGAGTATATTACTGGCAAGGTTCCAAGACAGCCCACATTTGTAGCATACTGTATGTGTAATGAGATAACTTTCCATTAAAAGCAAAGTATTTGCTCAACTGCGTGGAGAAAATGAACCAAACTTTTGTCAAAATGTTCCCTATTGGACTTGCCCAACTCATTTTGCGCAACATTTTTAAGGGTGTAGTGATAAGCAAAATTATTTCTGTTTTGTTACTTTTGTACTTGTGAAGTCGACTATCCTCATTGTTTCTGATCTTGTTTTATACCGCAAGTGCTGTTTTCATAAATGACTGTCGTACAATGAAATTAAGCAACTTACAAAAATTCACATAAAACTTTTGGGTATCATTTATTTTGGAAGGTACGGAGTTAACGGAGGTAATTAAAGAAAAAGGCCAGAACGATGACCAAACTTATAAAGAAGGAAATGATTGTAATTGTGGTCTATGAATTAGTCCAGTGTTGTAATCGAGTCACTAAAGTTCAAGTCTCGAGTGGAGTCGAGTCTTTCACCACTCGAGTCAGAATCGAGTCAGAGTCGAGTCAGATTCTTTCACTTACTTCACTTATGTCGAGTCAAGTCGAGTCATGAATGAACTCGAGTCGAGTCCCCAACAACACTCGAGTCGAGTCGAGTCGAGTCGAGTCGAGTCACACTGTCTACTCGAGTCATCTCGAGTCGACTCGAGTCAGTTGAACATATTGTCCTACAATTGACCTACACGATACTAGGTCGGACAAGCAAGCTATTTACACAATTACTGTACATGCTGACTTGGTCACCCCGGATCCTGAATCCGGTGTTGGAGGCGAAAATTGTGCCTCCTCCTTTCATCTATATGTCGAAGAGTATGAAGTTATGATGAATTCTACCATTACAGATTTGTTTAATCTTTTACTTTGTAAAGATCACTTTCACTCTCCATTTTAGTTAAATTAGTCATATTTTTTTCTTTCTGTTTTAAGGATCACATGCCGTTTCTATTTTGTGCGTCCAAGAATCTATCAGAAACTCGAGTTGATATCACACACGTAGAAAACCTTAGACAGATGCAGCTTCAATAAGAATCGATTCTAATTAACCTTCAGTTACAGAAATCCGAACATTAAATTCGAACAAATCTCTGAAATTTGTCTAGTAAGGTACCTCAAATGACCACCTCAGATAGTATGGGTTCCAGAAGCCATTATAATCCCATGGGGAAACTGATCCCACATGTGATGATGGAAGATCACAAGCGGCTCCAGTCACTTTTTAATTAGTGTTCAGTGTAACAGCATGATAACCTCGTAGATACAACATGTATGAAAACAGTCAGTACACTGAAAGCCCGGATGTTGCGGATACAAGCCATGTCTGTCAGTACTCCAACTAGAAGACTAAGAATGGCGCCCGTCGTCATTAAAACCGCTGTATGCGATTTTGTGCATACATTATCAGCTGGGGCGAAAGTCGGATATTTTTATTTTTTTGCTGCCAACATTATTGCAGATGTTTGACTCGAGAAATTGTGAGAAAAAACTCGAGTCAAGTCAAGTCATTCAGCATTGTGACACGAGTCGATTCGAGTCCTTTCCACCTACTGACTCAAGTCAAGTCGAGTCTTTTGCATTATGTCAAACTTCTGACTCGAGCCGAGTAGAGCCTTTTAACCCATCTGACTCGAGCCGAGTCGAGTCATCAGAAATAGTGAATCGAGTCGGACTAGAGTCGAGTCAATGACTCGAGTCATACAACACTGAATTAGACCATTGTCGAGATTCATCTGAGAGACACTTATTGTCCTAACATTGCGTGAGTGTAAATCAAGTCAGTGTAAAATTGTTGTGTAAAAACCAACCTTTTTCTCCTCACTTTTGGTGGATGAATTTGAGGTCACCTTAAATAAACGTTGCAGTTGCTTCCTTTTTAAAAGCAGCGAAGCTCCCTGTTTCAACACAACACTGCACGTAACGCATACGGTGTTTAGACTTGATCTCAGTGGTGAGAGCTTGATCAGCACTTATACACACACTGACTGCAACAGGAGACTGAACATATGATGCTGAACAGGAAACAAGAAAAATAAAGTGTAAACAACTTAAAGGTAAAAGGTAAATAAGACGATATCGACAGTGTTTCCTGTTCGACATCAATCAATCACAGGCTTGATTATGTTACTTCCTGTTGACAATGTACATAGTGGTTAGATAGGTTATAGGCTATATTGATATGTCGTCGGGTAATGCCATTGTGCTTTTATATGCTTGGTTGAGGAAAGTGAAGACCGATCAAATCACAAACCGGAGCACGAACTCAAGGCAAACCTATCACCACAGTAATTAACAAAAGAGTTTTTACGATATTGACAGAATAAGCACAATATTTGCATGTTTCAATACTCATACAACATTTTCATATTGTTAATACCACCTACATGTTATTCATAAAATACGCTTACGATTTTTGTATTGCAAATAGAGAGACCTTAGATAAAACAGGCTGGGAGCTATTATCAATCTAATCTATGATTACAGTTGCTGAGGTGGCGATCTAACATGAGAAGGTAGTTTTGTACAACTAAGTGAAATGTACAAAGCTCTTCTACACATCATGCCACGATATGACGAAAGCAAATTGTGGTATGGAAAGGTGGACGGCAAGATTAAAATCATACAAGGCAACGGGGTATCCTTAAAAAATGGGGGGGGGGGGAAGAAAGATGATAAACCCTTAGCCCCGGGGGTTTTTGCTGTGTAGTATCCTTGCCGGTAGTTAGACAAAATACTGAAGAAGAGCGAGATGGCTTCCAGGGAAGGGGGAGGGATTTTAAGAGTGTGAAACCAATTAAAATGCATATACAGTGGTAATTTTATTAGTTTAAGAGCGAAGGGGAATTTTTCGAGGGATACCTCCCCAGGCCCAGGCTACGGGCATGTTATGTAGTATTACCCTAATCCCCAACCCACTTCTGGAAGGCTAGCGTAGACATTAAGCGTGCCTTAGAATGAAATACCACATTATCCGGACTCGTGGCCTGATGAGCGTACGCACAAAGTCTGGGACGTCTAGATACATTCTTAATATTTAGCATGCCTTCTTATTCTTGACGTATATAGCCAAGTCACGATATAAGAAGAATGAAGTGATCACATTTTCATACAAGGTGCAGTGGATTTCGAAAAAAAAAAAGAAAAAAAAGACAGTAGTTTGAGTAATGACATCACAAGTTTTGAATTTAAAAAAAAGAGCTTCAACATTTAACAATTTCAACATTTCAAGCTTTGTAAAATATACTTTTGAAATTTTTAAATTTTAGAAAAGATGTGCTTGCTCCTTTTGAAATAAATAGCCTTCTCTCAGATATTTAAATGTTTATATTGAATAAACTTAAACCTGTTCAGTACAATTTATGTTTCCAAAGATTTGCATTTTTCTGTAACTGTGACTAAAAGTGTGAACTCACACACGCCATTCGCACACATAGTCACGCAAATTACTGCATACAAACATGCATTCTCGCGATTGCATAGACTCCTATTGCCTTCGAAGGAACAGTTCTTTACAGAGAGGTCATGATGTATCAAGCTCAGGAGAGAGTGATACGAAAGGGAAAAATCCCAGTGCTAATGGACAACTGGAAAGCTTAAGGGCATTAGATAGTCGCCCGAAATTTTGCTTTGAAAAATCAGCAAACTTGCAAATCTTCCCTCATTGCATTACAGACACATTTGAAGACGTTTTGAACATAACTATTACAAACAATATGTAAAGCAAGGAGAAATTCTCCTTGAATTTCACAATTCACTAACAAAAATATTGCCACATAATCAAAATAGGCCATTCATGAACTACAGTAATAGGGGACACTTACTCTGATTGGCGTGACTGCATTTTCCCTGTAAGTTCATAACGAACTGGAAAACAACTCAAACGAAAGTGTTTTGGAAAAGGAATCATGTATGTTCTCTTCCTTAATACGTTTCATATTACCTTTCGTTTGGTGATAGGCGAAATCCCAATTAAAAACAGTATGAAATAGAAAGTGTGTTTTCGTTCTAATACATCAAAACTTTTCTAGTACTTAAACCCTTCATGCGTATATCGGAATAGAACAGACGAGCAAGCACACTATTGATGGGTTTTCTTTCTGGCAGTACGTTTAATTCTTTGTTCCCAGTCTCTTTCAGCAAAGGAGCAAACGCAACCCTCCGGCCCATCATAATGACACGAGCTATTCCACATGGTTTGAGACCCACAAGTTAATTGTTTTGGCTGGGACCGGTGCAAGTTCCAGTTTTTCCAATCCCTGATGTATTGGGTAATAACATACACGTGAATTTGAAGTCAAATCAACTGGGCGCATACAAACCATGCCTATGTAACAGTAATGTGTAATCAACAATCTTTTCATACTCGAAGAGGATGCTCCGAATCATTAGGGATATCCGTTTTTGCCGAAACCAACTACTATTTCCATAAACATTGCCACGATTTTCCAAGTGTTTGCTAAAGAGAACAATTTTGCTTGGATCCGGGGAGGGGGACACTCCAGTTAACTTCTTCCAAACTCGTACATCTATGATTTTATTTTTAAGCCTCAGATGGCTGCTATCTAAGGGCTAAAATAAACACTACTCGTCCGGTGGAGTAATTACCCCGGGAAGGACCCGAAACTGAAATCGACCATCTTCTCAGACTTTAACATAATGGAAGGAGTTTGCTCCGTTCTGTCCGTTCTGTACCTCCTGAAAAAAAGTTTCGTCAATCATGTACAAACCAGAATGTGATCACCCAACCATGCAATAATAGATCTGGTTATAAAAATGACTAGATATGCTTCAACAACAGAATTGTTTCTGGAAGGGGGCGCTAGGATCCCTCATAAAAATGGAAGTAGATGATGATGATGATGATGATGATGATGATGATGATGATGATGATGATGATGATGATGATGATGATGATGATGA
>WURT03000026.1:506031-522736 GCA_009936505.3 Holothuria glaberrima
CCTGAAGATTTGATGGAGAATAATTATCACCTATCATTTCTTATCTAATGTTTTAATTATGGAGATGGAAGCAGTTACCTTGTCTCAATGCTCTAAAAGGCTACATTAAGTCTGTGGTAATAATCATAATTGTGAATCTTCTAAGTGTCGTTGTTGGTGCTGTACGTAAAAATTACTTTTTTCTTGCTGTAAAAACAAAATATGTCCTTCTGTATGTGCAAAATATCTTACAAATTCATCCGTTGCAGTTTCACAGGCAAACGTACACAGCATTTACTAGTATCAATGGTTAGAAGCAATTGACAGCTTAACTATTAGAAAAAATACCGACCAGCATCCAGTTGTTGTAACCATAACTGTACAAACGTCAGCAAATTTATCGTCACTTGATGGTATTCCCACAACAATTTTTAAAGCTAAATTCGCTTAAAGTCTTGGCATGGTGATATTGTAAATAGTGTCTTTAAATAAAGGTTGTTTAACTTGGAATTCTGCACTCTCACATAACACTCCCTTAAATGAAAAAAGACAGATGAAATCATCTCTTCCATAATTTGGAAATCATGACCTTGTTATTAGATATGTACCTATTGCCCTGACAGCCAAGGTAAATGAATAGTACAGAGGTTATAGACATGCTCTGTATGTAGTAAAGATCGAATATTTAACTACTTATCACTAAAACTGAACTGTGAGAGTTAGAGACCAGAAAGCAGAACACTTTTATAGGAATAAATCTTTTCATAAATTTATTCCACTCGCCAAGATTGCTTAAAGTGTGAAGTGGCCATTTAGGACTACTCAAAAGCAAACAAATGTTGTTAATATCAGCCATATCTGGTTTAATGTACACCATAGAAAAGATCTGAAGTCCCTGTTTGAGCAATGTAATCCTCTCCAGGACTGAAATTAATATCCAGTACATTGTACTAGCATTTGAAGGATCAGTGTTTGCTCCTGCAGCAGCTCCTACGTGATACACTGAGTGAAAGGGAAATCTCAAACAAAGATCTTGAAACAAACATCGTTGATGCAGTTGGCCTGACAGCAAAGTGGGGGGATTGCCACATTATCCCAGGGTTAGTTGATATCTGAATGTACATTAAACGACGATCGCAGTGATTGAAAAAGACAGTTTAAACAAGCTGGAAGTAAGCAGTAGTGTATGTTTTAGAGTCATACTGAACATCGCATTGAGGAGAAGGGGATGACAGTGGCTTTAATTATTTAGTGAAAGGAACGTAGTTGGTGGAAATGCAGTGAGTTTTAAAATTTTTGGTTGAAACATAATCATCCAGGCAAATTCTTCTTATGTGAAGGTCCACTGTTGACAATTGCTCTGGGTGATGTTAAAAACTGACCAAGTAAGTGCATATTATTTACCATATTCTGTCCACTTTATACACATTCATATCTTTTCTTCTATGATGTGGAAATTATTCTTAGGATTGCTCTAAAATGAGAAAATATAATTAAACATTAATGAAACATATTTGTCCTTGTTATGAAGATACCAGATCTTAAAAAGTAACTGTGGCTTTTCCACGCAGAGGTTTCTTTGATATTTCATAGTCTGACAAAATTGAAAATGAAAGCCAATATGCATGCGTCGTATGATGTGAAATGCTTTGTAGTTTTGGCTTCAGCTATATTGGTTAAATGCTGTTATAGTGGGAGGGACGACAGTATACACTGTACTAATATCTGATCATTGTGGTGAGCTTCGTTAATTTTTGGAAGATAAAATGTCAATTAAGCTAAGCTTACATAACTAGCAAGAGCCATTGATGTATTTTGGGATGATATTTTATCGCAAAATGTGGAAATGATCATTGCAGAAACTTAATGTATTACTATTAACAAATGCTGCAATTTCTTTTACTTCTACATGGTGTCAGGAAAGTATATCTGCTGGAAGATACACTGAAAATTTAGGGGATAAAGAGGTATTACACTGATATAAATGTTGGTTGAACTTATGAAACGGTTAAAATAGTTTTAGTGCAGTGTTAATAAACAGCTTTGTGCTCTCATTAAGTAAGCTTATTTCATTTAATAAAGATCTTTACTTGCGAAAAATATTGGTGAATCTTCAAAGTTACGATGCGAACTGCCAATGACGAGAAATGGCTATTACAAAATGCAAACATTGTTGCTGTTGTAAACATTTTACTTTGTACTTGCTTCTATTTTTAATGCACTATACAGTCATTTCTTTTGGCACATTATTAAATACAGTGACTGTGCAGTAATGTACATTTTCATGTGGCCAAATTCTTTTGTCAGCTTTCCTGAGGTAAAATGTGTAGTAATAGAAGTATTCAAATAAACATTTTATTAAGCAGTGTTGATTAAAGTCTTTTTAGTGAATATCATGAGAACAGTTGTGTTACATATGAATACATATTTAAAAGGAAATACAATGTCTTGTCAATTGCCATATATATATATATATATAAAGTGTGTGTGTGAATAAAGCCAGAAAAGTACATAGGCCTCAAACTAGCTATCTGTTGTGTTTGTGATCCGATTCTGTTAGCCTGTACTGCATCATACGTAGATTAAAGAGTTTGTTACACCAGGCCCGGGATTTCCCATTCGGCCAGATGGCTCGGGCCAAGGGACCCCAAATTTAAGGGGCCCCCAGATTGGAGGAGTGAATGTATAAAATGATGGGAAAAATGAAAGACAGGGAGTGCCAGAGTGAGGGAGAGTGGGGAAAAGCAATGAAAAATTTTCCAATACGTTACTATCATCCTGTTTCAAACGGAGCCTGTTCAATACAGTATACATGAATGCATCACAAATGTTGAAATGACGCCATCATGATCGCCATCAGTCTTAACCTCTCTGGATTAAAACGTTTTCATAATTTCGATCAGCCTATCCAATGTCCTAATGCGATGTCAGTGCATTACGATAAACTGGCCATCAACAATAGCTTAGTAAAACAGAGGTACTACGCCCTTCATGCTCAAATTATTTACAATGTGTGAATTACAATGGGTGTAGTGTACAACGCTTCGCATTCACGTTGATCCCAGTGAGATTATTATTTTGACCGGTTGTGTGACTTGTGTCGTGAAAATTGTGACGGTTCAGTTGAAACACATTTTCCGTGCAAACAGAGCAGACAGCTGTTCTCAGGTAGGTCTAGCCTAGGCCCACCCATGAGGAACCCCTCCAAAAAAATTTCATATTCCATCTCCATCAGACTTGAATCCAGTTTACTTCATAAGGAAAAAGAATCTCCAGTCATTTTTTCCCAGTGCAGATATCGTACGTCGCATGTATATTACAAGACCTGTCACGAACTGTTAAGGAGAACAATCGTTCTCACGGCCGAAACTGTTCAATGTTCAAGAATTCATTCAGGTTAACAATGACTCAGGAAGGACTTAACAACCTGTGTGATCTTGCCATAAAATCCAGTTTGTCCAGAAGTTTGGAATTTGAATGCATGATAAATGAAGTTGCCAAGGCAAAAGCGAAAATAAAGAAATTTTAGGTGGAAGAAGATGGACCCCAGGCAGGGCTGGCCCAGGGCTCCCAGAAAGGTAAATCCGGGCCTGTGTTTCACGAAGGAAATTTGTAATTCTGTAGAGACTTTTGACTGCCCTTCTCCCTCTTTAGTGACCTGTGATCCCATGTGTTAGCTATCTAAGAAAATGAACAATCAGCCACAACATACAGTGGGATAGCAAGCACTGTGGGCACTAGGACAAGTCTCCAGCCAACCTGGGGAAGGCAGTTTCCCCAGAAAAACTAGTTGCCTCAATGACGATTACCTTTGACTTGATGCATTTTAGTATATATTCCCCCTAAAATGTGTCCCCCTTGACGCTATCTAACCCCCACCATTACCTTGTCAGACTACTGGTCTGCACCCAGTGCAAAGTGCACCTCCACTTCTCCCCAAGGTTTCTAACCTGCAGAGCATAAACTAAAATGTCATCTTTCCAGTTGTACACCCTTAGGACAAATGGCAATACGTAAAGGATAAAGCATTCGCCTCAATTTTTAATTACAGTATCCCAGTATACAAATTAGGATATTGTTGATTTGAATCATGTGACAGTAAGTTTGGTCAAAAAATTGTTTATTCATGCAGAAGTTTTTGGTTCCATGGAAAAATCATGTTCTGAGTGATACTTGTAAGGGAACGCAGGAGGAGACTGTGAGATTTAGCTGTTTCAAAATAATGTTGGGCAACTTCTTACCAGAGTTGTAGACTCGATTCACGCTATTGGTCTCGAGTCGTTATTTCTGAAGCTTAATACTTAACTTGCAGTTGCGAATACTTGGAAACACCTGCGACTTGACTTGGACTTGCGAAAAATGACTTGTGACTTGATAAATATGACTTGTAACCAACGCAAGTCAAAAGCTCGTCGAGCGACAATATAGACCTTCCATGTTCTGTCCTCTGGCTGCATGGTTTCATATTGTCCTCCAGCTACATGGCTCAAAATGTTGGGGTCACCAGAGATCAAAAGGGTTAAAAACCTTGTAACCTTGTAACACTATATTACAAGCAGGGGAGCTTTGATGACTCTCATATTAAAGTATGTGGATGGCCCATATTAAGTACATAGTCCCTATTGATTTTTAAGGAGGTCAAAGGTCATTTGGGGTCCTCGAAGTTCAAAAGGTTAAAAACCTTGTAAACACTATATCTTATGCAGGGAAACATCAAGGGACCTCATATTTGACATGTAGCTGGCCAGGTTGAGTAGATGGTCCCCATTGTTTTATATGGAAGGCAAAGTTCATTTGAGATCAGCAGAGGTCAGAAGGTCAAAATCTTGAAAACATGATATAACAAGCAGGGAGACTTTAATGAATCTCATAATTAGCATGTGGATGACCCATACGGAGTTAGTGATCTTCATCATTTTTGTTGGAAGCCTGGGGTCAGTTGTGTTCACCACAGGTCAGGTTGAATCTTTGTATACACTATAAACGGCATAGCTTGAACTGAGAAATGGTGATGAATCACATAATTGACATGCAGATAGCCTATATTGAGTGAAGGTCAAAAGTCAGTGAGGTAACTGGAGGTCAAAAGCTTATTAATATGGTATTAGTGTAATTGATCTAAGCCCAAGGATTCAAGACATTCTGTGTCAAAATTGTAAAGGCAGTAATTTATAAAAAACTCTAAATTTGAAAACACAGTAATTGATTTACATTTCATTGGCAAGGAATCACTAAGCCTTTTGACTTTCTGGTTGGTTTCGAAATTTCTATATTTCGATGTTTCAACTTTTCCGTTTCGATGTTTCTAAGTTTTGATGTTTCAACTTTTTCGTTTCGATTTTTCCGCTTCGTCTTTTTGGATACTATATTTCTATGTTTCGATGTTTCGAATTTTCCATATCGTTGCTTCTACGTTTCGAATGTTGGTTTAGGTGTTTTTATGTTTCGACTTTTTCGTTACGATGTTTCAATGCTTCTACCTCCCCATTTCGTTGTTCTAATGCTTCTTCATTTCTAGGTTTCGATATTTCGGTATTTTGGTATCGATTATTCAATGTTTCCATGTTTCGACTTTGTAATGTTACGATTTTTCTACTCTTTCGTTTCGATAAAAGAAACTTCTCATGTTTCCACCAATTCCAGCTTTCATAAGAACCACTCTCAACTGTAGTTGGTCTATTCTCTTAAGCAATGAATTTTCAAGAGTATTTTTAGAATGCAAAGACCAAGAGACCTGTATTTCGAACCGGCTGTAGCATTGCTCTATATCAAGTGAGCATTAAATAAATTTTAGTATATCTACCGTGACTCTGAAAGGACATTTCGAGATTTCGATGTTTTGATTTTCTCGTTTCGATGTTTCTATGCATGGGGATCGTTGTTGCAACTGCAAATGCCCACGATGGCCTGGATGGAATCAAGATGATGTGTCAGGGTAATACTCACGACATTAATGAAGGCATAAACAGTATCCAGCAATGTCTAAAAAGATTTCCCAGTCCACCTGCGCATCATCGGCAGTAGCGGAGATTTGTGTAAAAAGTGGAGGGGGTATAATTGGCCCTAGGGGAAGAAGTCACTGTGTGAAAATAAAAGTCAATGGGAGCATTTCCAAACAGTGGAGATATTCCCTCCCCATCCCCAGGGACTTTCGCCCATGATTATAGGTAAGTGTGGGAAACCCACTTGGACCTATTGGTGCATTGATAGTGTACTTTAGTGTATTTGGTACATTGATAGTGTATTTTCCCTGACCTATAAAGAGCCTTTGATGAATTCTACAGATTCTTTGATTCTTTCTATAGTGGGCAGTGAGATCTTGAGGTTTTCCAAGACGCCGTGCTGTTTCTATGCCTTCTCCTGCATGAAAGTGTGATAAAGTTTAAATGCTGTATAAGCTGTCCTTTAATTGTTGCGTGTTTCAATATGAGCCTGCCCGTACAGTACTAATGTTGCTGCTAAGGATTAAAAGTTTTGTCCTGCTACCATCTCTGAACTGTTGGGTACTGCCCATCCACTACCCGAATCCTTCTTAGAGGTTTCAATTCCTTTGAGAATTTGAAAGCTACCCCCCCCCCCGTCTCCAAAGGCCGTGACGTTCTATATTGTTTCATATCAGCGTTTCTTCCCTACCGTCTTGTTGTACATCCCACTGTGCAGCCTCTTTGACCCCCAGTTCACTGAATCACTGCTTCACCCATGAAGTATACCATTCTTCTTGCCCTGCATGCTCTAAGACAATAGAATTTATGTGTGGATTGACAAACAGTTTATGTAAATCAACGCTCAAATACCTTTTCGTTGTACCATCTGGTGGCACCGAAGCATTGGTAGATCTAAAAATAGGGTTTGGAGAAGAACTGACTGGACTGAGAAGAATGTTTGCGGCCTAGTATCTCCTTTCTGATGTGAGAAGTTCTTCTTTGGGGGCTTTGGGGAAGGAGATCAGTATCCAGGTTTCCAGGACCATCGGCCTAGTGAGAACAAGGTGGAAGACTCTGGGAGCTCATCATTAATGTGGATATTGGAACAATTATTTCATTCTTCCATTGACATTTGATGAGGGCTAAAGAGGAGAAATTATGGTACAACCTGTACCTGCGATGGGTCACGAAAGCGCCAGAGAAGACCATTTTTGAACTCATTTTAGTATTCCAAATTTTTATGCATTTTATTTATTGCGCTGAAACCTGCTTCTTGTCCAAAAAATCACAACCAAGATTTATGCAGTTTGGACACGGCGGGAAGGGTGAGAAATCGTCAGCCCTTCGTGGAGCAGATACTTCAGCTTTCAGAAGTGGGCCAAATGACCGTTTTGAAACATTCTAAAGGCTATGCACGTACCGCCAGCTGGTTCAATGAGCATTTTAACAAAACTGAATTACCATATCTAGCACAACTCTATTCTCTTCATTAACAAGTATTTGCACAACTGCAATGAAAATTAATGGGGGGATGCGCCCACGAAATCCGAGATAGTACTTCCCTGATTAAACACAAGGAAATGAACAATTGGTAACATCACCACTCGCCCCATATACACACCGGAGCATATTGCAATAAAGTATTACATGTCTGTATTAGCAGCTGATGTGAAGTGGTGGTAACTTTCAGAACAGTTACTTTTTTCCCTTTAAGTTAAAAGGGACGAGGTGGGTGTTCGGATTATTAAGGTGTGAATGAGATGAACTCAGTTATTGATGGGATTGTTTGTGACAGATTCAACGAGTATCCTGACTTTGAGTGAACAGAGGTAATGACATTGAATTCAACCATATATATCTAGGCTAAGGGATGCATGGAAAGATATTTTCAGTTCTGAACATAATTTCCTTGTTATTTACTACACAAATATTAACCACTACAGATCTACGGTAATGAAGTTTTACTGTTGTGTTGCTTTGGAGCTAATAGTTACCACACACTGGAAAAGCCAAGGTTATCGATATAGACAGCACAAATAAGTAAAGTACCTGCCATGCCAATGAAATTAAATACGGAAAATGATGCAATAAACAAAATACAACTTGTGTATATTCATTTATGAAAAGACTTAACTTTCGGGCGTCAAAAATCGGTTTCAATATTTTTGTTATTAGATCACTTTCTACTTGATGATGGTCTTTTACAAGAAATTCCTTGGGACATAAGGTGGCCAAAAGTTGTTGAAAGGCATACAATAATATTGTTTTGGGGTAAAATGTGACAAATTCACTTTTTAGTACTGCTAAAAATGACATTTTATATAAACTTAGCCTAAATTTAGATCGAAAGCCAAAGGTTGTGTCTTTTTGACCTCTTTTGGCTTTGATGTTCATGTGATCATCGCTTTCTGTATATCATCTAAAAGAGTACCTTTTAATCAATATTTTAAGTGAGGTTGTTGTCTTGAGATGATTGATTGTTAAAAATACAGTTATTTCACTTTCTCCTAATCCTTAATATCTGAAAATATCAGTACCGTCTTAAGATAGTTTTGCTCAAGACCGCTGTATTAGTTGTACAGTACACAGTAAAACATTCATTATTCATTGGGACTCCCCTGAAAATACCCTCTACTTGTCTTCAAATTTCTGTGTTAGTAATGAACGAAATACCCGAGTTAGACAGTCCCATCTACAGGGTACTATGGAATGTCACTGGCCATGCAGCCCCGCATCCCCAAATAAGAGGTGAAGAAATGAATGCTAGAAATAAGGCTACAAAAATGATATACTTGACATTCGGCTGCAATGAAACATGGACAACTTGGAGCAAGTATTCTGTGAAGTAGAAATTACACCACTATAGTGGTGTATCAAAAGACAGTCATACTCCATAGCTGATGGGACTGTTCAATAGTAGTGAAGTAAGCAGGGCTGATAGACTAACAAATCTGGATAAATTTTGTTAAAATTATTTCTCATATTGCACCCATGTGCTGTACAGATTCGGGTAACATCCGGATTGGATAAGTATGTGGGTTCAATGGTTCTTTCTTTTAATGAGCAAAAATAAATTTTAGCTTTTTTATGACAACTCAGGAAAGATTAAAGGATAGGACTACAATTGGTCAATCTCTTCCTGCCCCCTCTCATCTACAGTAGAACCATAGGATGTAGTAAGCTTCAAGTGTGTATATACCCCCTCTAAACCCCCAGCCCCTCCCAACTACACTGTCGTTTCCCAAAGTTATGCATGTCTCTGAACTGACTTGTAAAATATCTAATATTCATTTTTTGACTGAGAATTTAAGATAAATGGTACCTTTGCAATAAAAATGCGGACATTGAACGAAAATCATCTTCATTAAATTAGCATAAACAAATTTCCGACCCTCGCATTCCGTCCCTCGCGCTTCCTTTTGATCGAAAATTGCATGTGCAGGGAATCTCAACTCTCGAAAAATTTTTCGGCGTGCTTCGCATGATCACATATAAATTGATGCCTCATAGTAATGCTATACTGCTGTGCATAGGAGAACTTTGGTGGAAATGTCTCGTTTTTTACTTCCTGTAGGACAGCTTCACTAATAACTAATCCTATAACCTCACTACACCTCTCGCTGTTCACTTCCCCACCAACTACCACCAATACTGTATTGTTTTCCTGTATAACATATCGCTCGTCCCGGTTGGCAATTGTCCGAGTGGTAGTTGTTCGGGTAGCCAATTGCCCGAGTGGCGGTAGTCCGGAGTGGGAATTGTCCGGGTTGGCAATTGTCCGGGTGGGAGTTGTCCGGGAACCATTTCATCTGACGTCAGATTGCCAGAGATTGCCAGGCAGTGAAGGGCAAAACCCTCACGTCAAGCAAATTTTACAACAATTTCGCACGGTTAACCGTAGATACTACTGTGACGCAATGCTGGTTTGCCCTTTAAAACCAAAGAGACGAGTAATCACGTGACGTCAGTGAAACACCTTTAAAGCGCAGTTTTGAGCCGCCGATTGTGTCATAACAGTCAGGTGACCTGTTGCGGCATTTTTCGAAATTGTATGTTTGACTTTTTCCAATTCTGTTTGTGCCAAATTGCACCAGTTGTGGCTGTGTGTGTACTAATATATACATAATTGTATTCAATCTTGCATTACGCAAAAATTATTTTGGTCGTGTCATGCCCACTTTAAGATAGTAAATTCAATAAAATCAAACTCCAAAATAGTGGAAATAGTCATGTAATGAATTGAAACCTTACGAATATGCCCAAATTACACCACATATTATCTTGGATTCAAGATTTTCCAGGACCCAGCAAAATAGAGCTTCATGATATTCGCGCTTGAACTTCTTCTGGTCAAAGTCACTCCCTCTCTCCCCTTTTTGAGAAGCCATTGACCCTCTTGTGAAGTAATCATGCATTTAATGCGCTCATCACCTTTCGTCAAGCAGCCAAGAATACAGTTAGGAGCAGAATCGCCCCATAGGGTGTTAACGTTCCATTTAAAAGTTCCTGTGCTGATTTTAACGTGCTTATCCTAAGCCTTCTAACATTTTTCAGGACACACTTGTTCTCAATGAAAGTGCAGTTTAAAAAGCGTCACCTTTCAGGATATTCCAATAAGACCAAATTTAAAATTCATTTTTTCTCATTTCCCAAAGGTCTATGCTTCTGACTCATCCGTACATTTGTCACATACTGAATTGAATGTGCTGTAGGCTGTTTTGTTCTGGTAAGTATGAAGGAATAGGTTAAGGGCCATCAATGCTGCTTAAAACCATGGTTTTCTGTAGGGCTCCATGCACGGTATGGTACTTAAGATTCCCTAAGGGAGGCTGTTTGAGCTCTTGACATTTATCAACAGGCCTCGGGACTTAAAATTAATATTGATAAGTCTTCAGTGTTCCCTCTGGGTTCTTTGGTTGGGAACAACCCCTTTACTCAACCAATGTTTGGGCTCAAGTGGACGTTGGGTCCAGTAACTATGTTAAGGATAACTTTTGATCACTGTACTAAGAATTTATGTAGAGTAAATTTCGCTTTCAAGTTGTCAAGACTTAAAAAAGATTGCTTGCGTTTTGGTCGCAAAGAGATTTGACTCGTGTAGGCAAAATAACAATTGTTAAAACACTGGGTTTATCCCAATTAAGTTATCTTTTTCAGGTTTTAGCTGACCCTTCCTTTGCATTTGTCAAGGAGTTGGAAAGGATTATTTCAAGTCTATTTGGGTAGGAAAGCCTGAGAAAATCAAACGTTTTACTTTATACAAGCCAACATGAGTCTCAAGTGTACTTGGGTTAAGAGATATCTGGACGATAATGAAGTAGTGTGGAAATTATTTTTGACCTTTTTCTCCATAAGTACGGTAAAAAGTTTCCTTTTAGTTGTAATGTTAAGGGTGATGACATTGTAACCGATAATTGTTTCTTAAAGGATGTGTGCACGGCATGGTCAACTTTTCCTGTTATCATTCCACAAATAATTTTAAAAAGGAAATAATTTGGAACAACCCCCATATTCAGGTTTGCAATAAAATTATGTACTATGAATTTATGTATAGTAAGGGGGTTGTTTTTGTAGGGGACCTTTTAGACGATTATCATCGTTTTCTCAGCGTAAATTGTTTTAAAAGTTAATTTGGTATCAATTATTGCCCATTCACACTTCTGCATGGTGTTTATTCAGCCATTCCAAGAGCTTGAAGGCCTCGATTTACAGATGTAGACGCAAATAATGAGAATTTTGTTATAAGTATAGCTTCCATTTGGAGAATGTAGCAGGCCCACGGCTCTGAAATTCCCTCCCACTATCTATCTAAGAAGGCCCCTCACTGAGACAGTTTAAGAAGCGTTTAAAAACTTATCTGTATGCGTAACGTGGTTATCTCTTTCTTGCTCTTTTTCGTTACTTGTACCGCGCTTAGATCTGTGTATAAGCGCATTATAAATATTACATGTATGTATGTATGTATGTATGTATGTATGTATGTATGTATGTATGTATGTATGTATGTATGTATGTATGTGTGTATGTATGTATGCTTCTCGAGGATGTTATAAGTAAATTGTTAATTCGATTACCGTTTCCCCGAAAGCCATTGCTAAATGGAACAGGGAGTTTAATATTGACCAAGATCACTAGAGTTCTATTTTCAAATCCCCTATAGCTCTCTCCAAAACAGTAAGTTAAAATGTTTCCTATTTTGGTTTTTACATCGCATCTTAGATACCAATAGATTACTTTTTCTTTTGAAGCAAAGGAGAGACCCTCTTTGCACTTTTTTCTAACAACATGAGGACACGTTAAGTCATATATTTTGGGATTGTGCACTCGTATCAAACTTTATTTTAGATGTTGAGTAAAGAGTCTCAGGTCATCAATTCTCCCTATCTAAACAGGTTTTATTTTTTGGTTACAACTTTTGTCAAAAACATCATAATAATTTCCTCAATTTTTAATATTTAGTAGTACTTTTATAGAAAAAAATGTCCGAGGAGACTCCGAATTGCATTGATTTTTGCATCATTTCAAATTTTTACTTCAGGGAGAAAGCGTCTCTCTGCAACTAGTACTCATCATCCGATTAAGTTCGAGTCTTTAAGAACTGCATACAATTTTTGTAATATACTTTTCGTGTCAAAAAGGAAGTAATAATTCGCTTTCATATCGATTAGTAATTGTATATGATGTGGTTATTGTATATAGTAACCGAAAAAGGTAATGACCAGGAAATTTGTTTTTCTATGAATATATGTATTGCTTCTTCTATCATGAAAACTGAATAAAAGATGAAAGAAACAAAAATTAATTTAGTAATTAATTTCAGAATTAATGAATTCAATCATTCATCATGGACCTCCCAAGTGACGGCCCTTTATCAAGCAGGGACCAGGCTTCGTTTTTCTGGAGGTGCTTGGCGTGGGGGCGGATGGCAGACTCTATAAGTTTGCTGAATAATTGACTGTCCATTCCCTCAACCTGTGTAGAGACGGACGGTTCATTTTACCCCTTTTCGGATTATAAGCTTGAAAGCCTGACAAGTCATAGAGGATTTCAATTATTGTCGATTGAGCGAATCTGTCTTCGTAAAAGTATTTTACTCTAGACGTAAGTGTTAGTCGATTTCTGCTTTAACGAAGAAGCTGTAATTTCGCAAACATCTTAAAAATATGGACGATACCACCTTTTTTATTCTTATTTCTCAGCGTGCTCTGCAGGGATCATAATGTATGTATCGTCCTTTTGTTAAAGGCTTTTTAAAACTTCTTTGATATTATCAGCCCTAAAACTGCCGTAACAGTTACAGATTTCAGCCCTTCTGTAAGGGTCTTTACGGCTGGATTGTATTTCGGGTACTGGGGTTCGTTCCCCATTGCCCTAGCAAACCTTTCAGTTGGTTTAATTTTTTAATTTTTTGCTTTTTATTCTCCATCGCATGTTCTTTGTACTCTTATCACTTGTAATCTACGTCGCCTACCAGGTTGCGACTTTTCTTATCATCAGCAAAAAGCAGCCGCCATATTTGTCTTCTGCTGCTATAGGTACATTGAATTTTCGAAATTACTGTTAACAGTTGTACAGTTCTCGCTTTTGTATTACGAAATTTGTTCGAGGGATGAGGCAGTGAAAAAAAGAGAGTCAGGTATTTACATTCTTTCACACTGAGAAGAGAGACATTCAAAAGCTTTTAGAATTTACTCAACAAAGGCACGTACTCGATTTTAAAAGCTCAATGGTCCTGCTCTGCCATATTATCGTAATCTTTATGAGTTACACACAACTTTTGTAAGTATTTAATTTTTTTGTATGGCAAATTTAAATATCTGTACTTGTAATGCGAGAGGCTTAAGGCAGAGCAAAAAGGGACGTCAAGTTTTTACGTACCTTCATAGAAGTAAAGAAGACGTTTATTTGCTTCAAGAAACTCATAGTATTATAAGAGATGAAAATTACTGGCAAAATGAATGGGGTGGAAAAATTATTTTTTGTCACGTCTCTTCTACGAGTCGTGGATTTTGCATTTTATTTCATCCCACTCTTGATTTTACTGTTCATCGTCACGATTCCTGCAATATTGGTCGTTTACTTATTTTTGAAGCGACTATAAGGAAAAAATTTTTGACTCTTGTTTGCTTGTATGGCCCGAACAATGATGATTCTATCTTTTTTGATTCTCTTCTGCATAAATTATGTGATTTTCATTGGGACTTTAATTTTTTGTTTCATTTGGTTCTTGATAAGTATGGAGGTAATCCTCACACAAACTTTAATGCAAGGGATAAATGCCTACAAATTTTGTCGTCCCTAGACGTTGTTGGTATCTGGCGTGAAAGAAATCCTTCTCAAAAAAGTTTCACGTGGTCCTCTAATGTTACTCCCGGCATACATTGCAGACTTGATTTTTTTCCTCATCTGTAGAAATTTGCTTAATTTTGTTGTGAAAAGTAATGTTACTACAGGTTTAAATTCAGATCATTCTATTGTTAGTCTTGAAGTGAAAATTTGTGATGAGAAAAGAGGTCCCGGCTTCTGGAAACTTAATAATTGTCTCTTGCATGATACTCGTTATGTTGAAATGATCAATGACTTAATTATAAAAGTTACTAATCAGAATAGTACCTTGAATGATAGACAGAAGTGGGAATATATATGTGAAGTATGCCATCCGCATGGCTTCCAATAGTTATAGTAAATCTAAAGCCAGGAAAAGAATACAGAAGGAGCAAAATCTTATCACAGATATTGCCCGTCTGGAACAAAGATATTACATTTCTAACGCCGATGATGATCTCAACCTTTTGAGGCAAGCTAGAAATGATCTTCAGCATATTTATGACTATAAGCTCCAGGGAATTGTAATACGCTCCAGAGCTTGATGTGTAGAAGAAGGGGAGAAGTCTACCAAATATTTTTTAAATTTGGAAAATCGTCACAAAACTGCAACGTTATTAGAAAATTAAAATCTAGTGACGGTATTGAAAGACAAAAGAACTCTGATATTATTAAAATTTTGTTAGAATTTTACCAGTCACTTTATAAGTGTGAAAACTGCTGTCCAAATGCTATTTTAGATGACATTTATTGTAATACGGTAACCCTCTTTCTCAGGAGCAGGTAGATAGTTGCGATGGAAAACTCACCTTAAAAGAGTGTTGGGATGCCGTTAAATCTTTTGCAAATGGTAAAAGTCCTGGAAGTGACGGGCTTTCAGCTGAATTTTACAAAATGTTTTGGCCCACTATTGGAAATTTGGTTCAAAACTCACCTAATTTTGTGTGCGATAGCGTGGACTTGTCTAATGAACAAGGAAGAAGCATCATTTCTCTAATTCCAAAACCGAACAAAGACCATATTTTAGTGAAAAACTATCGCCCTATTTCTGTATTAAACGTCGATTATAAAATTGCAGCTAAGGCTCTAGCTTCCAGGGTAAAAAAAGTTTTATCCACTATAATAAACCCAAATCAAACTGGTTTTGTGAAGAACAGATTTACCGGCGAAAATATTCGTTTTCTCTAGACTGTATTAATTATTGTCAAGACCATGGTAAGCCTGGTTTTCTTCTCGTTGTTGTTTTTGAAAAGGTGTTCGATCGCCTAGAATGGAATTTTATTTTTATTTGCTTACATTTTTTCAAGTTTAATGATGATTTTATAAGATGGGTTTGTACATTATATTCAAATGCCACAGCTTGTGTCCTTAACAATGGTGTTTCCTCAGCTTTGTTTTACAATTTCGAGAGGTGTTAGACAGAGCTGTGCTCTAAGTCCTTACATATGTATAATTTGTGCTGAGATTTTATCTCTTCGTATTAATATAGTTCCCCTTTAATTCGTGGAATCACCATTTTGGATAGGGAGGTTAAAATCTTGCAGCATGCCGACGATACTACTATTTGTTTAGATGGTTCTGAAGAAAGTTTACGTCAAACTGTAGCTGTTTTTCACTCATTGATGATCTCCTCGGGGTTGAAAATAAACTATGATAAGACCAATATTTTCCCACTAGGACCATTGGCTAGCAGGAAGCCGCAGTTTCTGTTAATGTTTGCTTGGACATTGGGACCAGTTACCGTTTTGGGCATTACTTTTGATAACCAAAGAGAACATCTCTTTCGTCTGAATTATACCCCAAAGTTGTCCCGACTCAAAAGTAGGTTAAATTTGTGGTTAACAAGAGATTTGACACCTGTAGGTTGGATCACTATTGTGAAAACGTTAGCTATTTCGCAGTTAGTTTTTCTATTCCAGCTTTTGCCAGACCCTCCACGGTCTTTTATCAAGGAGCTTGAGACTGTCATTTTTCCTTTTTATATGGGCAGGTCGCCAAGATAAAATTCAACGTAGTACTTTACTTGGTTCATTTGAGCATGGAGGTTGAAAGGCCCCGGATATCAAGTCATTTATTAAATGTCTCAAGTGCACATGAGTTAAAAGATATATTGATGATGCCCCTGCCGACTGGAAATTGTTTTTCGACTTTTATCTCCAAAGTTTTGGAAAGTGTTTTTTACTTAAATGTAATTTTCAGATCAATGAAATTTCTCTTGATAATGTATTTCTGGGGGATGTGTGTAAGGCTTGGTCCAGTTATTTTTACAGGTATCCTACGGATAATTTTAAGAATGAGATTATCTGGAATTATTTCTCACTTAAAATAGATGGTAAACTGTTGTTTTATAAATTTATGTATGAAAATGTGTGTGTATGTATGTGTGTGGGTGTGTATGGGTGTATGTGTGTGTATGTGTGTATGTGACGCCTAGCTTGTAAACACGATATCTCAAGATAGCAATGACCTACACTTTT
>WURT03000026.1:522836-533464 GCA_009936505.3 Holothuria glaberrima
TCCCACTTGTTTTTTGATCGCCTGCGCGCGGTCTGATCCTCCCCGAAGGGGCGATCAAGCTCTCGAGATCTGATCCGCGGAACGAGAGCGTTCCCACTTACAAATTGATCCCCTGCTCTGGGTCAGATCCGGTTCTGATCGCCTGCGCGTACTCAAGTGGGAACACACTCAAAAGCTTCCAACACATTTTTTGCTTCTGTGTACAGTAGCAATCTGACCAGCTTACAACAAAATAAGATGCCATAACAGATAAACTGTACACTCTGTTGGCCTCCGTGTTTCAACTGCCCAGATGGATACTGTAATCCTCAGGTGGATCTGGCAATCCATAGACTGGTACTGTAGGCAAATCAGATTTAGATTATGCTGTGAATGTTTTGTGTCATCGTGGCATTAATAGAGTACTGGGGGCAATGACTAAGGAATTAGTTTCATGTACAATGTTTTTATGTAATGTGACTTAACCTAAATATTAAAATTGCTGATTGCTCATTCATTAACTTCAGTTTTACACTACTTCATGGCCACTCCTATCATACCACCCCCTCGGTTTTTTTTTCTTCTATGGAGCAATCTCAACAGACATTTTAAGTACAGATTGACAGACTGGCAAGTTGATTCCTTATTCTGTTTAAGAGCAAATTATGCCAGTATTTCCTATTGTTGAATGTATTCTTTTCATTTAATGCAGTACTTAGCTTTCTGTGTTGTGGAATCATGAGTGCTGAGTAATCGTTGAAATATGTCCTATTTTTCATACCTTCATGGAAGTGTTGAATCTCTTTTCACATTCCAAAACATGTTGCACACATGTAAAAAGAACAGAATTCTACAGCATCTGTTCTGTAGTTCAAGGCACAGTACACTCATCAAATTGCAGTATTTTGGGGTAGCATGCATTCTTTCTGTGGATGGGAAGCTTCATGCAAAGTTAGAGAAGTGGAGGACAGGCTTTTCTGTCTCTGAAGTGTTCAAGATGCATTGAACAGTTCAGAGATGCACAGGTACACTTATGTCGGAGTGCATTGACTGGTTGACAAACTGGTCACACACTCGGGTGATTTATCTGACTACTGTTTGTTAGTGATAACAACATAAGTAACACAGTACTGCTCAAATCTTTAGATGACCCCCAGCTGTCATTTGAATGGCCACCCTACAGTATCTCATGATCTCTCCCAGAATTTAAATATGAACATAGTTTTCTACAAATCAGAAAACAGCATGTCGAGCACAGTAACCTTTATTTTAGGGTTGTTGACTTAATTTCACAATTGAGTCAAGGTTTGTACCATTTTACATCTGAGAAGCATAACGAAAAACTCAAAATGTAACATTTTTCAGCAAGACAGAGAGGACACCCCCCTCTGACCTCAGGCCATTGAATGTTAGACTCCCTGATATAAAATCCTTTGCTAAAGCCCTAAGGGCCTAAAGCAATATTTATACCTATACTGCTCTGTGGTTGCTAAGCTGCTTATCTTTTCTTTATAACCTTTTGCCTGCACTATGTTTACAATGCTGGTTAGCATATCATACAGACCACAGCTCTTTAATTGCAGCAGCTCATGAAAAATGATGATCAAAGAGAAAAGAAAGTGAAGGAAACTGAAACTCATCAGAAATGCGAGAGGCGAGGTCTCCTCACTTTGCCAGCTTGTATTGCACAGATGTGCTTCAAAACAGCAACTCTGAGAATCCTTGACGTGCCGACGGTTTTCTGTTGGCTTATGGCTTTGTGCATTGTAAACTTGACTTTGTGGAGGAGGCATGTAGTTAATAATTGGAACTTGTGTGTATACACTCAGATGCAGTTAATGATATGCCACTATGGACTGAGTCATAGTTATTGTACATTTTTTTCTTCTGAGAGTGATCATGATGTTTTCTTGATAAATTTTCAATGTTTGAGAGAAGTTGCCAAATTTTTCTGTACCATATGAGTACAGTATGTTGTAGTAGTCACAGCTCAAGAAACAACATCCAATAGCAGCTTGGCAAATGACATGTGTGGAGTGCTTGTAAAGTGGGAGATGTCTTTAAGTTTTTGTACGATTGACCAAAAGTCTGAATAAGAAAAATATATAGCTAAAAGTCGCAATTTGACTTCCATCATCATTGTGTGTGACTTACCTTTACCAGCCAGGGTTCAAAGTGAGTGAAGTTTATCGGCTTAAACAGCAAGTGCTGTCACCTCAACTTTAATAGTGTACCCTGGTACTCTAATTCATAAATGGCTCATTTTGGTCATGTGACAATATTTTTGTTACAAGTATAAATTCATACAGAAAACTCATTGGTTTTACCTTGAAAATTATACTACCAAGTTTTATAAATACAGGTATGTAATTCAAGGAGCTGTTTAAAAGGATTGTGGACATGTAATCAAAATAGCTGCTTTACTCAACAGTGATAGAGAAAGGTCCCTTCAACTAAAATTTGTTGGGGTTACTAAAATGTCATTTACTGTTCTCATGATGTCTCCAAGTTTAGACCATTTCTGAGATTTCTGAATTAGCTATGCAAAATCGTAAATCTGTAAAGTTTAGTCTATATGTCAACAGCTTCTTCAACATCAACCCCTCAGTCTCACCAATGTTTTATCTATGGATTTAAGATGAAGTAAACACAGGATGACATAATGTCAGTGTTGTACTGATATTGCAATAAGCTCATACTGCAGATACTGATATTTTAGTCTTTAATATCTGCCGATCTACCGATCTGATATTGATGTTTGAAAAATAAGCATTCTGCTTACTAACCGTAAGCTACAGGGCACCACAACCAAGTGTGGTTTTATCTTGATGAGGTAAAATATTGGCACTTGCATTAAAAATACTCATATAGTGTTCCATTTTCATGACATGCAGGACAGTCAATGTCAGTCAGGGTGTATTGGCATTTAAGGTAAATTTTACCAATAGCGATACAAGGTGAAAATGAGGAATATGGGCTCATACTGACAGTGGATACTGATAATGGGTCCAACACTACATAAGATGTATACCTTATCAGTCCATCCTTCTACATTACAAATTTGCATATTATGAAGATTATGTACATTCAAGAATGATGTGGGCCTATGCAAAAACAGTACCATAGTTGTCTTGTAAAATGATAAATACTTGATGGATTTTGATGAGAAATGTAAGCTATTTTTAGCATTTTTATGCTGCATACATCAAAAAGTTAGGTATGGCATGTTTATGTTCACTGACCTCAAATGAATTCACAGCTTTTGAGAAATGAACCCTTAGCTATTTACAAAGAGACTGGCAGAGATGTCAGTAATTTACGTTGGAAATTTTTGAATAAATATCTTTGCTCTTGATACACCCCATTTTTAGGCCATCATTTTCATATCTATTGGGTAGCATGTTATTTTCATAAATAGCTGAATCATGCATCGACTTGCTTTTTATTTGTTTTACTTTGTAATTGAGTCTCGTTTCATTTTATGTACTGTGCTTTCCATCTTAATTATTAACCAATTTAATGTGTTTTAATTGACCACATAGTATACAACTTTTTCTTGATTTCTCGAATGTATTTGAAGAGATTTTTATTCCCAATTCCAGCATTCATAGTTCTATGACTGTACAATCTAAAATCATTTCAAAAGGTTTCGGGTAGATAGAAAAGGATGATTTGTGGTGATGACAAAAATTTCACAGAGTGATAATAGAAATTTTAAGCTTCATCAATAAACACCATAACAAAATTTGTATTATATTACCAGTGCCCATGTATGGAACAACTTTCTACAGTACTTTGTGAGATCCTTTCAATTGTCTAAGAGCCATTGAGTCATGCAACAAAGCTTCTAAGCCAAAATTAAAAACAGGAAAATGATTCCAAAATGGGAAGTTTGAGAGACCAGCTCATTTATTATGGAACCAAAAGACAAAAAAAAAAAAGGAAAAAGGTTGGAGGTATCATTGTCTAATTGTAAAAAATGATGGTTGTGTTGTGAAGTGTCAAATTATTTACTTCCCACTTTGGGTGTGTACCAAATTTTTTTTCAAGTACTTTAGCAATGTAAAATAGTACTTTAAAGGGAAATATTGGGTTTGTTTTACAGAAAATGTTCATATTTTTTGAACCAGTCGTAATAGGTACAGAATGATAGACAATGATATACAATTCAAAATAAGGCAGTACGGTAGCTTTGTTTCAAGAAATTAGGCTCTCACAGGAAGAAAGTTGGTTATTTGTTGTACGAAAGTAATTTGTTCACCCAAACTTTCAAAAATTCAAATGATGCAACAACCATTACTCTTGTAATGCAAATTATTTTGAGGAGTTAAAGCTATTGCTGGAGTTTATTTGTGGGACTGAACGGATTAACAGTGAATTAATGTATTTTCTTTTTATACCATGTTGGTGCATTTTAAACACAATATTTCCCTTTAAGAGGAGTATTTATACTGTAGGAAAGTGTGGGACTACAAGGGCTATAAAGCTAAGAGGAAGTTTTCCCACCTTAAATATATAGCTTTGCAAGATTATGTGACAGCTTCTCAGCATGTTGGCTAAAGCCCCTTTCACATTGTAGAGGACAGGATACATTATTGCACAATAAAAATTTCCTCTCTCGCTACAGGCTCCTTTTCGTCATCTCATGGTGATATTCCAATGACAGATAAGTCATGTGATCTAACGAAATAGCAATTCTATCTCATCATTGGTCACTCTTATACCGCTTGGTGACAAGTGGGGGAGGTTGCAAATTACTGTCTCAATTTTGTCACATTGTATCCCATTTAGGTTTGTAGCCAGTACTGTGTCAGGGGGGAGGGGTTGTTGGAGTGTGTGAAATGAGGTAGGGATCTAAGGAGAGGGGGTTCCCCCTCCTTCCCTTTAGAGGAAAAATATTTTTTAGGTCTCCAGATGCGAAATGGTGCAATATTATTTGTGTCTCCAAGTGTAATAAAGTTAAATGTGAGCATTTTTGAGCATTGTTTTGCCATTATTTTTTTTTTTTCTAGCTTGGGCCATGGGGGGGGGGCAACCCCAAAACCCTCTCCTTGGCGATGCCACTGATCCCATTGCATCGTGTGGCACCTAGTGTGAAAGGTTTTTTCAAATTTTTTATTGTTTTGTGTTGCTTCTCCCCTTGTCTAGTGTAAAGATGCAGCAAGATCATGTGTCTCTTTTCAGCCTATCTTGAATGGAGCCATGCATGATGGACCCTTAAGAAGAGGTCTGAAGGCTGCAAAATTAGAAAAGTTCAGTCCAGTGTCCCTTGGGTGTAGTCTGTTTGGTTTTCACCCTTGGCTGCAGTTTAGACTTCAAAATAAATAAATTATAGCTTTTTGCTTTCAAATCTGTCAGGATTTTTATCTTCCCTTACCATATGTTTGGATCATGAACTAGTACTTTTTGAAACAGATGCTTCTTGGTTTGTGAGTGACGTGAAGCTCATGAAGTATTTGGGAAATAGGAGTAAAAAGTGATCACATAGCATTGTCATTTCATCAAATATTTATGTTAAGACTGCCCATGGCAAATTTCCCCTCAAAGCATGCTATAATATCTTACTGTAGCCATTCCCATGTAGTCAAATATACTTGGAGGTCCTTAGCTCACAAATGATTTTCAAGAGCTTTTTTCAATCTAATTGAAATGGTAATAGGTCTGCAGATGGGGGCTGGGGCCAGGGTTGGATGGGGGCTTAGTCAAGGAGCTTTGGCATAGGTAGGGCATATATATGGGGCCTAATCCTTAGAGCTTTAAACTTGGGATATTAGCTGCAAAAAAATGAGAGATGCACAGTACTTACGGGTCATTTTATACACATTTTTTACCCTCCCTTAAGGCTGTTTTTCCAACTTCAAGGATGGGTCTATAACTCTGCATGGTAGTGAACTTTTGTGGTCATTCTCTTGATTAAACTTGTTTATGTCACATCATAATTGAGATCATTCTTTTTATATCCCACTTGTTTCAATTGGTTAAAATCTGTTCATAACACCTACACTATTACGTAGGTACAGTATCCTCACTTACACATTACAGACTCATCGCGTCACTACAATTAACAATCTATGTGGATGGTATTACATACCTATTTCAACAATTGAGTGTTTTCCATAAACCACCTCCCATAAAGCACATAAATTTTGAAAGGGCATTCATATCAAGGATTCAAAGAACTTGCGGCTGACTGATGAAGAATAGAAGGTGGCATGCAAGAAAATATGCAAACTTCCTTTCAGCTCAAGTATGCACATGGGCGCCAATCATAACCACTGTGAATTCCCTCATCCCCTTGACCTTAAAAAAAAAATATCCCAATTCTCTCCTCTGATTCCTTGCTACGCTACGCTGATTTCACACAGAGGGAAAAAACTCCACGTTTGGAAGTTGGCACGCAAATTATCAAGAGAACTTCTGGGTTTGGTTCCTGATTCTATTGATTCTGTCTACCTTTTGTTCATGTGCATTGCTGTTGGAGGTCAAACTATTTCATAGAGAGGAGGATGTTGAATGAAGGCTTTCACAGCTGTGAGAAAAGCAAATCTGTCTCATAATTTGTTCACAGGGAAGGTATCACTTGTTGGTTAAAAGAAGCGGTAACAACAGAAAATTACAGTGCGTCACTTCTCTTGAAATTTGTATATGACACACTTTTAACATTGTTACAAATTTTCATCTACCCTTTACAAATTATGAAGAGGTCTCATCAAAAACAGGGCTGTAAGAAGAATAGGTATTGAAGAGCTCGTCAAATAGTGCAGTAGTGGTGGCATTCCTTCTTTTGTCCTTCTCCAACCTCAAACTAGTTAGAGTTTTGATAGTACAAGGCCAACTTTACATCAGTGCTATAAATTGAATGTTTTTATCAAGTATGTAAGCTACTTTTGTGAGAGATGATCATGTTAAACTAGGAACAAAATATGCATTATTATCTAGAGGTTTAGATATAGACTATGGAGTTGTTTATGCTGAATGGCATTACAGAGGACAGAAGTTATAACATGTAACATATATTAGTACACATAGGACTGTACTGTAGGCTGTATGTACACCAAACGTGGCCATCGACACAGATATTCATAAATTTTGAAGTTGGAATGCAAGTAGGAGGCAAGAACATAGTGTAATCATTGCAACTCGCTTGGAAGATGTATGAACATTTGTGGCAGTGGCTAAGGCAAAGAAAGGAAGGAAGTTAAGGGGCTTATTACTAGTACTGAACACTTGCTAGTTTCTTTTTAGCCATGTCTATAATTTTAGTTGAAGCTTTATGATCAGCATTGGTTCGGCTTCACTTTAAGTCAACCAGTTTGAAGCAGGTCTAACTAGGCCTACATAATGTTTCCTAGACCCTCAAAGATCTCAAAGAAACTTCTGAAGGTTAACAGGTGGATTTGAATTTAGATGAAACAGTCTCGTTGGAGTCTGGAACCTCAGTGTAGTACAAGCCCTACATTTACCAGGCTTGGACCAAGTGTCAGTCCAATCCATATGTTGGCTTCTGGTTCTGTAGATTTTGACAGAACCTGGTGCCATTTTTCCAAGTCCTGGAGCCTTATTTTAAAACAAAAAGTTGGACAAAATATGTATCATATGTAACATGATGACAATCCCCAAGACTTTCATATATTCCTTGGTATTTCAAGTCACAACATGTGGAAATGAGCTTTTGTCAGTGTCTTATGCAGAAATGATAATACATTCTCACTCATTCTAATAAAACATTAACCTCAGTTGTGAATGTTATTGTAGTTAGTGGGGTGGGGAGGGGGGAAAATTACCAAGCACTATAAAAAAGTTGGGTATCTCCTAGTTATTTGTAAATTTTTGAAGCAAACCAGGAGAGAGTTAAAATGTTTTGGCACTTATTCAGTGTAAGGCTTGCTTGTTTTCCTGATTTGGCCAAAATATTAACTCTGTAGCCATTCAGAGGGCAAACTTGGCAAAGTAGAAATCCGAATTTGGATTAGTATCATGTGCCCATTATATGCAAATCTACCCATAGATTTGTATAATATATATACTCATAAACATTTGTTTTGAAACACCATTCTATAGACACATGTAAGGGAAGTAGTGTTAGACAAGTTACAAAATATTTGGCTCATGTTCCAAGTTACACTGTAAGGCAGTGCAGCTACGTATGCCCCCTCGGGCCCCTTGATGTGCAGTGTAGCGTGTACCATTTCTATAAAGCCTACACCATTTCTGAATGTACAGTAGCCTATGCCATATCCAAAACAAGTCAAGATTCAATTATCACTCACCTATACTGTACTTTGAAGAAAATTTTCTGAAGTAATTTGTTTTGATCAATCACTTTTAAAAATGTTCAAATTTTTTTGCTGTTTATATTAACTGTGGTCTGTGTGCTTCGTATGTAGTCTTAGTCAAGACTACCTGTCTGAGACATCAGTTGTGATCTTTACTAGCATTGGACCACTTAACCAGTACTTCAATAACAGAGTCTGTCTCGTTTATGTCCAGTATTGCTATCATCAAAATTTACTCAAAATGCTCTTCTAATTGCTATTGATTGGTCTGTATACTTTACCAAAATGTTGCCATATTTTCGCATTCTGACTATAAATCTTGTCAGTATTTTGCCTAATTTAAATGAAGCAGCATGTTGTGGTAGTATGCAATAGCCTATGGTTCACCGTATAATGGGATTATTTCTAAGAAATTGGTGTTGACCAATGTTGAGAAATGGATGTCAGACATATGTAGCATGTGTTCTAATATTAGCACAACACTACACAGTGCTATTGATCCCCTGCTCTTGTTCCAAATAGTGTCCAAATATATTTAAAGATGAATGGCAAAGGTCTGTCAAAAGCATCCATTTTAGTTTAAATTGTTAAAATCATAATTGCTAATGGTCTGTTTTTATAATTGTCTGTGTTTTTTTTTTCTCAGTAATTTTCTTTTTCATGAAAAATCCAAGAAAAGGAAATTTAAGATAAAAGATTTCTTAGTATTGAGCACAACATTGCACTTTTTCTAGATTTATTGCCTAAGTAAATATTTTGGTGTTAACACATTACTGTACCACGATCTGATTTCAGCATCATTCATAATTTGGAGGTTTACGCAGAAAAATATTAATGAGGAACAGGTTTGGGACATTGTACTTTCATAGAAAAGTTTTGTGGGCTGTCTCCCACTGCATGTGAAATCCAGAAACTACCTCAAAGGGAGCTTTGAGCAAGAGGGAACTTGAGACTTAGTGAGAATCCCAAATAGACAGCCTTACAATTGTGCTAGCAGGGAGGACATTGGGCAGCTTGAAGTAATGTTCTCCTTTGCAGAATGGCTTACTTTTTCTTGATACAAGGACACTTTTTTCAAGAAATAATTTGGTAGAAGTTGATATGCAGTCTCCCAAATTTGCATGAACTTCTTGGTCCTGTTTCATTAATATTTATGAAGAAAATAATGGCTATTTCAATGATATTAAAGGAATCTTTTTTTGACTGTATTGTTGTGCATAAATTTTATGTGGAATAGCTTGTAAGGTCCAACTGGTTTTAACATGTGGTGGTGAGAAATGTTTTAAAATTTGTTGTGAATATGAAGGAGAGGCCAATTTGTAAGGAACATTTTGGAAATCTGATAACTACAAACATTTCCAAAAAAGGGTCGCGGAATTGCTTACACCCTAGCACTGTGGGTTAAGTTTAGTGCTGGGAGGCAACTTGGACTTTGTTATCACAGACTTGTGGTTGTACAATATGGATAAAACTTTACTTGTTGTGATGAATACAGCTGTAAGATTGGTGAAGATTACTTGGAAGCTCCCCTGTTGGCCTTTCACATTCAACCCACTGATTTTAATAAATCTTTAGGAATTAACAGGGTAGAAAATTCTGTCTCTCCTGGTATCCCTTCACTCTGTCTTCATCTTGTATGCTGGTAGTTGTTTTTCTGTACCAGCTAGCGGGTATCTGTCATATTGTCTTCAGCTGCCAAGAGGTGAAAATTGTTTTGCCACTCCGAAGCAGCTGCTCCTCTCATAGGAGGCAACAGGAGTCTGTGATGCTGAGATAATTTGTGAGGGTCATAGGATGAAGTTCAGAGGGTAGGCAAACTCCCATGCAAAATTCCCCCACAGGCAGATAAAATTTCCAGTGCTGACTTCAATAAAAGTCACCAAGGAGACCTTATTTAGATCTGCAAAACAAGGAGGTAAAGAAATTAGGGGTGGAGGCTTCCTCTTGTGTTTCAAAAAATATTTGATAGAATCATCCAAGTTATTTTCATTCTTTTCCCTGAGTTGGTAATGCCACTGTGCTGTACACATGTTCATAAAAGTTGAGCTGAAGATGTAATGAAGGATGCCAGAGGGACAGGGGAATTGAATTATTTGGGCTGTTGGATTGGTTTTGGAATATGTTGCCCAGAACTTTTGTGTCTGTTTTGATGATGGAGGAAACTTCCTTAGTAAAGTTTGTTTGCAGAGTTTTTACACTTTACAACGCAGTTTGGTTCAAACTTCTTTATTTCCACACGTGATCATTTATTAATGGTCTTGTGTAAACATAATATTGCCTTGCTTGTTTTAATCACTTTAACGTGGTAACAGGGATCTTTCAGATATTTGTGACATAATTGACTAAATATCATACAACTTTTATATCTCAGAT
>WURT03000026.1:543486-555098 GCA_009936505.3 Holothuria glaberrima
AAGATGAAAAATGTACTCCCCGAAGAAGACCATGCAGTCGCACCATCAAATTTCTTGGTTTGCTCTTAAGAAGGGCAAATTTTTCAATAAAAAAACAAACTTTTTCAACTTTTCTTAATAAAAACTAAAATATGAAATCTTTTGCAATATAATCCCAATTTTTTCGGCGCGCTTCGCGCGCCTTATATTTTTGCGATCGGCATCATTTCGGCAACCTATTGCTTCCGTCGGGGCTTAGAGTAGCTGGCCCCTAGTCATGGCGCTTGGCCCCAATGTCGGTAAATCCAGGAACCATCCCTGACTGAGCCTGCATGCAGTTTTTCCCTTGGGCAATGAAGTATACCCCCAAATATTGAAACATTTGACACAATTTTGCATCTGTCCCCCTCCTCTTAGACTCCTCACCATGATTAGAGAAAAGTTTTAGGCCAGATATTCCCTACTTCCAAAATCAAATCGACGCCCCCTGGTTGTAGATATTTTGTAGTTTTATGAACTACGAAGGTATGGGAAAATGATGCAAGATTTGGGGTGGATGGAAGGGGGGCACGAGTGCGTGGTGACGTGTTACGTGATAACTCTTTGGCAAAATGTCGGTACATTCAATAAATACTGTCGGTACATTTACCTTATTTTCACCCCTTCCCCCATTTCTATCACCCCAGTTACGCTTCTGCTTTGGAGTGAAAACAACAACGGACTGCAATATAACCATATGAGAACACTTTACGCGCTACACTGCTGGAGAGAAAACAATCCCTGCACTACACTGCAGAATACGCGCAATACATTTGTTTTCACTCCAACACGTTGTTGTCACGGGGAAGTGACGTGTCACCGACCGACCCCATTGAACGCAATCATAAGTCACGCGCTGTGCATTGGTTTGTGCATTGTGCGCTATGCGTTGCTATAGTAGCGTAACTTATTTGAAGAACACATACCCTTATGACCTTTGACCTTTAGAACAAAACGGTAACTCTGAACTGGCTTGTTGGGTGAGTGCATGTGAAATTTTCGCGTCCATTTCACTGAAAAAAAAGAAAAAAAAAAAAAAAAAACGTCATAGACGCGGAGACGCGATCCAGCGCGAACCCTGTTCGGGGGTGTGCTATTAAAACGCGCCCATAACAGGTCCTCAGGATAGTAGTGATACAATGAACGCATAGCCGTAAGAATGATGAACAGACAGAGAGACGCGCTGCGCAGTGGCATCGGTGAAAAACCTCTATATGCTTCGAGGGAAATTTATGTGGTTCTGTCATCATTCATAGAGTCTCTTCGAAACCTGAAACAGCGGGAAAAAATTGGAGCATAATAAATATGTACGGATACGGCGTTTGAATGCCTAAATACGCACCTACGGTGTTGTCAAGGGCTAATTAATCGTTAGGCTAAATTAGCACACTTACGTAATTGAGTTTAAAGAAACACTCAAAAGCCGGGTCGGTGTTTTTATATATTCTGTGATTGCAATCCGGCTTCACATGTCTTTCCCTTTTTTCAGACACGTCAGCATCAGAGAAGAGGTGTTCTGACAGCAGTGTTCAGACTTCTTTGTGGTGGAAGAATGAATCGGATAAACCCCAGCCATTGAGATCAAGTGCAACTGTAGACGCAAAGTTACTCTACTCTGATGTTACTACGTCTGATACTGATGATGACGTATTTTTCGTTCCACGATCTCAACGATTATCTTCCACGGAGACCGTCCCTGTTGGTAATTGTAGGCCGCATGCTGCAAGAGGCCCAGTATTGTCATCGGAAATATTGCAGCCACTTATGAGTACCCCTTCATATCACAGGGGTTCTGATAATCCCCGTGAAATTTATGTAGCTGCATTGCACATACATGCCGCTTCAGTACAAATGGGCGTTGAGAGAGTTGGGAGCCTATTTGCTAATCATGGACCAAGTCCTTATTGTAAGTGTCAATTCATGTGTTCATTTTGTAATGTGTCATTCCCCATATGGGCGGCGATCACGGGGACAGTAGAGACATGTCCCCAATATTCGAGAAATCGTCCATTGACTTTGATTTTTCACACAGTACATTATTTGAAAATGGGGTCATGCCCCCACCCCCAATACTGAAAACAAATTGCCGCCTTGTCATTCCCCCTATCTTCCAAAAATGGCGATCCCATATCTAAGACAACCTGCAAGAGGTTGAAGACTTCATTCAGGTTGCAGCTAATATGTTGGTTTATGTTCGACAATTTGAGATGATTAACAATTAGCTTTATCAGAAAACGGGAGGAGTTTGGGCAGGCCAGAATTTTAGGAAAGAAGGGCAGTTTAAGATGTTTTGGGTGACGGTTTATATTAGAAACACGTAGAATTTGATTTTTAGGAAAATATCGGCATGCTGTTCCCGCTTCTATTCTCTGGAACCGTCAGTGGTCACAGTGTATGAAAAGGAAGGAAATCTCGTCACTGCTCATTAGCTACAGCAATATAACTTAAATCTTGTACCTCATCAACGCCACCAGCATATAGCGTAGGAAGCTGTTCAAGACTGGGGGCTGAACCTCGTTTTGGATCGCCGTCCTGGGGAGGGGTCTGAGGGGAGGAGGTTCCCCCTTTGGAAAATTTTTTGATATTTAAGGGTCCTTAGATGCAATTTGGTGCATCATTTTGGGAAAATTTTAAGGTAAATCAATACAATTTTTACTTTTCTTACTCCTTTGGAAAATTTTAATATTTGAGGGTCCTTAGATGCAATTTGGTGCATCATTTCTTAAAATTTTTTAGGTAAATGAATGCACATTTTGGACATTTCTTTATCCTTTGGAAATTTTTTTGGATATTATAGGGTCCTAAGTTGCAATTTTGTGCATCATTTTGGAAAAAATTTAAGGTACATTACTGCAAAATTTCGACATTTTTTAGTCCTTTGGAAAATTTTGTGATATTTGAGGGTCCCAAGATGCAATTTGATGCATTATTTTGGACAAATTTAAAAGTAAATTACTGTACATTTTTAACATTCTTTAGCCCTTTGGAAATTTTTTTGATATTTGAGGTTCCTGAGATGCAGTCTGGTGCATCACTTTAGACAAATTCTAAGGTAAATTACTGAATTTTTTTTATTTTTCTTAGCTCCTTGAAAATTTTTCATATTTGTGGGCCCTTAGATTTTGTGCATTATTCTGGACAAATGTTAAGGTATAATACTGCACATTTTTGAAATTTCTTAGTACTTTGGAAAATGTTTTGATATTTAAGGGTCCTTAGATGCAATCTGGTGCATTATTTTGGACAAATTCTAAGGTAAATTACTGCAAATTTTTGACATTTCTTACAGACGAGACGAATAATGGGTTTTCGTGCTTGGAAAGTGGGGAGGCTAAAGCATACTTTAGCCCCCACAAATTTCGCTGGGGGCTGTCGCCCCAGCCCCCCCCCCCCGCTTCCTACACCCTTGGCCACCAGTTATATCCTCCTCACAATGTGGGACTAATGAGTTTCCTATGTGTGACAATATCTCGTTCACTCCCTTTTGGTGGGCCATGAAACGAGCGAATACAACCCTTCAGCCCGATTGAAGAAATTGAGACTATATATCTTTTGCATTGACGTCACACGACGCCATCATTTTGGAAGATAAACAATGAAGTACACTGCACGCACTGCAGACATATAGCTTTCGCACGCGTGCGTAGTAGACTTGCGTGCGTATCGGACCAGTACACAAATCAGTTGTCTACATTTGTTGGTATCAGTTGCAATGATACATGCTTACCTCGCCTTGGACGCATTTTCTCAAGTTGGAAGAGACCAAACCGAATTTCCAGGAATTTGCAAAATGTGTTTAAAAGCAAGGTTAGGGTTCAAAACTAAGACAAGGTAGCCTCCAGGGGAAATCAGGTGTCGTCAATCGCATGGTGATGAAAAAAGTAAGGAAATATGTCCAAAAAGTAGTTCTTCAAAAATGTCACATGACCTCAAATGGTAATATATACATATATATATACATATACATATACATATATATATATATATATATATATATCCTCCTGGGAAAAAAATTCGCCCGGACACACTTTAATGTTATGTAGGCATACATCATAGGCTATGCACAAGGACTATACGTAATCTCTTGCTGAATTTCACTTCATTCATGTAGAGCATTTAACAAACCAAAGCATATATTTGAATTTCTTGAATGACACTGAATGAAGGGAAGGTGAAACATCATGACAGCATATAAAAATTAAGCTGAAAGCTCACTTCCAAAGTAAAAAGAAAAACAAGTGAAAACTATGTTAGTGCACGTGTTTAGTGCTGTACATCACACGTTGTTTACATACGCTAAACCTATGCCTTTGGTTTTTTTGTAGGTTACGTGACGACGGTGCGACAAAATGACATCATCTGTCAATCAGATGGGGATACCTACCAAGCTGATATGAACTGGGTTTAGTTTAAAAAATTGTGTGCATTAATATAGAAGGTATATGGTGTATGGTGATTAAGTGAGCATAGGCAGTATGGCAACGACAGAAACTTGAGCATATTTGCTGTCGAACCCCGAGTAAGACGTTCATCGCAGTACTCTAATGGCAAAATGGTAGATGTGCCAGGACACTGCTCATAAGGTATGAGGTTCAGTGCCATCATCTTTGGCCACTTTCTGAAGTCACCAAGGAACCATAGAATGAAGTGTAAGACCCCAATTTTGATGGATGTATGTGTGGAGCACCTTTGTATTGCCTGATTCATATGTCATATATATGCATCTTACTTACTCTACTTCCCATGATACATAAAGCGGTTATAATTTTGGCCTCCATGCAGTTCCGTTCTGTTTCTAAGCGGCCACAAAATTGTGCCAGCTGAGGAAAGTCTCTTCTCTATCAATCACGGCCCCTTGTAAACAAGTTGTATTTTGCATGAGTCATTATAATCAGCTTTTTATGTATAGCTTAAAAAACAGTTGAGAACATTTCTGCATCTATCTATATCCTAAAATATTTTTTTAAACTTACATTACGATAAAAAATGAGAAACTGGATCAGAATTTTTTTCATACATTCAATGACAACTTTGGAAACATGTACATATTTTAATTAGTTTAAGAAAGCTAATTTGTATACACAGAAATATTTCTTATTTTTACTTCACTTATCTAATACCTTTCTATTCTGAGGAAGCTGCAGGCAGCAAAGCTATACTGAATTTGATTTTAAAAAATAGAGAAGTCTAACTTGATGTGTTCAATTTATTTCAGTTAGTTTCCTTCCTTTCTTATATCCCCAAAATGTTTGCTCCTATCATACTTAGCCTTAGGGGGCCTAAAGTGTACCTTAAGTCTAAAATTTCAGAAATATATGTTGCAAAGCTTGAAAAATGCATCCAAATGTTCTAACTCACATCTTCACAGGACATTCCTGAACTGAGATATAACCTGATGAAGCTTATTCACTTAATTTAAAAAGGTAGACTGTGCAATAATTTGTGATGTCATTCTTGTACTACTCAAATTCTATCTCACCATAATGCATCACATGCAGGAACTACATGAGAGCACGCCTCTGATTAGTCTCATTGTCTTCTGACTTCGTTGGTGCAACATCAACCAGTAGTCTCTTCATTTACTATTAGCATCTCTATGGGTGAGTTTGTCCGTACAGTTGAAGAGCAGTGAAGGGAATAAGGCTTCTTTTGCTTGAGCCTTATTCATTCAGTATAGTATTTGCGTCTTGCAAGGGAGTAAACATAACTGTTAAAGCTCAGTCCTGTAAATGTTCAGTGTGGTTTACTACAACCACACCCAAGGCTACAGAAGGAGTATACATAACTGTCAACGCTCCTCCCCAGAAGTTTTTTAAGGAGTAGATATAATTATTATGCTCCTAATGTGATATTCAGTATTTCTAGAACTTCCATTCCAAATGAATGATGAACTGGATGTTAGAGAAGATCTCCAGTTTTCACCAGTTCAATTTCCTGAAAATGAGGCAGGTCCTTCAGAAGGTTCCGATTCCTTGCCTCCTGGCTTTACTTTGGCTGTATCAAAATTTATACAGCATACAATTGCTGACACAGTTCAAGCCCAGTCCAAAAATAAGGTCTTAGAACCTTTAGGTGAGCCAGACACGATATTACCATCTCTGTTTTCTTTGTTTTGTCGCAAGCCACTGCACCTTATGCCGAAATTAGATCACTGTCTTTCTGTTAGTGGGTGACTTTGCTATATAAGCCCTCTCCCCATAACATGCTATGCAAGGGAACAGTAAATGTTCCAAGGTCATCTTAACATCTATCTTAATTTCAAAAGGAAACAAAGGCAGGTAATGTGACTTGTACAAGTAGAAAATCACAAATTATTACACAATCAACTATTTTAAATTAGGAGAATAAATTTCAACATTTTATATCTCAGTGAGGAAGTAAGCTATGAAATGGGAGTTGGATGAATGAAATTCTTTTCCCACCCTCTAAAATATATATTCTTGTAATTCTAGACTTTAAGTCCACTTTAACTTTCTTCGATGGGCATTTAGGGGGCACTATTGGCTTTGTTTTTGATGGGAGAAAAGTGGTCCATATTGAAGAATTGATCCATCTAACAAGGATAACAGCTGACATCACATTGCATTTAGCAAATTTAATACACAAGATCTGAGTTAAAGGGGCTCATTGAGTTGATAAAGATTATTTTTGTGATGAGTTTAAAGGAAATCATTGCATAACAATGCTTTTAATTAGCCTCATTACTCATGTTTCACTTCCTTTAGTTACCAAAAATGTAAGAAACTGTAGTTCTTGTGGACAGGGATTGCATACGATTACTATGTAATGGTAAAAAGTGTCTGGTCACGAATTTGTAATAAATGATTTGAATCATTAATGAACCTGTCATTGCCATTTCAGTTGTGAGTAAGATGTGCAGAATCTCTTAGTTTGATCATTTACCATCAAGATGTGAGTAAATTTCAACAGATGTGAAAAAAATCATGTATTTTGTGAACCAACTCAATAAGCCCCTTTAAGATGATGTTTGAGCAGTGACACACTTAAGACCAGAAGAACACAAAAAAAAGACTCTTTATTTTGTACTACATGTGAGGCTTTATTGCTTGAGTATATACATATATATATACCATTGGCAGAAGATGGACTGATTTACAGTAATGCCTTGCTTATAATCATTATGTCACATAATTCTTGGAAGATCCAAGTACGACCAGAGCCATTCAGAGAAGTTAACGGATTGCATCCCTCCTGTAATAGTAACAGCATCAGTCAGCACATGGAACCTGTAAAAGAAAGACATTAATATTTTGCATGCATTCCCTCTACTTTATCTCAACTTTTTCATTTCATATAGTAGCAAGCATAGATGCCACTCAATGCAGATGAGAATTCCTGGTCATTTAAACACAGTGTAGCTCTTCGTTCGTCACAGATGAGCTATCATCATCTGAATTTTTTTTATCTTGCGCTACAAGTGACATGAAGCAGTGCAGTAACAATACAACAGGAGACTTCAACCATTGTAAAATGCACCCATAGAATTATGGGAACTGGGAGTATAAATAATAGAGCAGTGACATCACACTATGGTCTTTACTCCCAGTTTCCATATTGTACTAAACATCAAATAAATATTGAGTTTACAGTTGGCAAGCATCTTTAAATTGGCAGTTTATCTCACTTTTAGACTTTTTAAGAAGAAAATATTTCAAAAGCTCGTCATTTGTCGAATAGCATGTTTTGAAAAAGGGAGGTTTGAGTTAAAAATGGTAGTTCATATTGTGACTGGACAAGTAATGGACAACTCCCTCCAACCTTGACAATTACTACCTATGACAATTACCACTCATACAACTTCCCCTACAGAAAATTTAGAATTTTGCAGGATGAAAATTGTTTGGGGCAGATGTCCAGGTGAAAATTGTCTGGGGGGGGGGGGTACAGTTGTCATCTAGAAACCAGGTCGTCTGGAATCCTGGTAGTATCCTGTGGAACAGTCATGATGGGGAAAGAGTAAAGGTCCAGGCTCTAGAGCCTTTGACATAGTATGTTTCAAGGAACGAATGAAATGTTAATTTACAACATTAGTGTTATGTTTTCAGAAAAGGGAATAATAATTATGTCCAGTGAAGGAAGCCAAACATGATAAGTCAGGAGTTTCCTGGAAAGTGGGAGTTTTTGAATCATTAGATTCCCTGACTGTGTGTCTAAGTGTATAACTACAATTCTGGTTTTATTGTGTTTGTGCGCGTGTGTTTTTTTTTTTCGTGTTCAAGACGGAGTGACCTTTTTTGTTTGTGAAAGTTCAAATAGGTTGCATGAGGTAGTAATAATTTTTTTAGCATTATCAAGTCACCCCTAATGAAAATACAAATTATTGCACATACAGCCTGCCTGTAACAACCCAAATGGGAGAGATAACTGCTTTCACTGTGTTGTAAACTAAGGACTTTCCTAGAAATTTGCTAGTACATCCATACTTTGAGACTTTACAACTCTCTAGAAACTTGAAAAATTGCTACAATGTCAATTGACAATGATCATCTATAATAATAATAATGAAAGCATAGTTTGGCGTACGTATGTCACAAGTGGATGAAACTGGTTACCTTTTCTATACTAATGATGGCTGAACTTTATTTTCACTTCTTCCATAATACCATAACAAAGCAAATCTTGCCAGACTGCTTAGGATGCCAGGAATGTTGGGAAACTGTCATAAAGAGTAAAATAGTAAAGAACACAAGCAACTGAATTTATTATCAGTATGAACAACATAGTGTAAATTTCATTTTACTGACACTTAAACACAATATCCATATTTCTAAAGGAATGACACATAACACAAGTTTCATGCAGGCAAAAAGGCTATATACTAGAGCTGGGTGTTTACTGTATAGTGGTAAATTTTCATTGAGGTCTAATTTTCACCCATTTCACATCCAGTAACCAATCGCAAATTTAAGACTTGTGAAAATACTTCTGTTACTCTGTACAAGACTATGTTGGTTGATCCTAACAGGTGCAACAGTGAATTCTTCACCCTGCTAATATGTCTACAGGGTACAGAGTTGCAAAAAATTTCCCGCCATACAGTATCTTTTAATTATGAAGGCAAAATATGGTTGGCTTGAAGAACTCTAACCACCGCAGAAATGAGTTTCACTTGCTGACAATATGCAGTACGTATTAGGTATATACTCAAACAAATTTACTTAGTATGCTATTGGTGTCCTTGAGCATGCATGCATGTAGTATGGGAAACTAACACTGGTTTCAGCTATGTACTCAGAAGTATAACTCAGAATGGTTATACGCTGTATGCTGTATGTAGTACATCCCATGAACATGGTTTGACTACATCATGTAATTTTTGTTTTCATTTAAAGGGCCTATTCATTTCAGACAGTTAGAATTATCTCACAAAGTTTACTTCTAGCCCCTCCTCCATTTAAAAAAAACACAAATACTACCAAAAAAAAAAAAAAAACCCTGCATACAGCACATTCTTCAGACAAAACTATAGCAGCCTGTACTGAATCTTCAATTACCCAAAGCCCTTTCCTGATGCATGAATACACCAGCCCACTGTTTATAATGTGACCTGACAATGCAATGAACTACACTGCATTACATTTCACTGATCTGCACTATTCATCAATGAGAGTGATACTATTATTTAAAGATTATAAGCAGCCTTCACCAAACTTAAACTTTGTTTAACTGAACATAACGTACAAATGTCATCTTGCTTCTATTGCAAGCATCTTTCATAATGTTTTAGAATATAAAGGTGGCATCCTCATAGGTATTAAGCAAAAGAATTATTCTGCATAAATTTAAAGGTTAAGGTTCAAAAATGTTGTCACATTTTTTAAAAGATCCATTCATGAATTAGGATATCCAGCCGGGCCCTTGTTTCATAAAGGGATAAGATTGATCTTCAGTTTGATTTCAGTGGGAGCCTGGATTGCATGGCAGACCAAACTTGAAGATCAATCATAACTCTTTATGAAACAAGTCCCTAGGAATATAAATTCAATCCAGTGTGACTGCAATTGCTCTTTAAATTTGTGTCAATCAAAAAGCATGCACCAATTTTGAATAGAAATACCAGGGGTTCCTATATATGTTTGAGGTGATGTTACAGCCAGGGTTCAACAAATACAGTCATCCAGTAGCCCGGGATTAGTTGAAACCACACTTGGACTAGTGTTAGTTCACTGTGAGATGCCCCATGGGCTAGTGCAAAATAGCATTACAGTTCTACTCTACCATATAGGGGTCTTGCTCAAATGCTCTTTGGAATAAAGGATCAAATGCATGGGTTATAGTTACAAACCTTCTGAAATTTTCAGCCCTAATTGGCAACAGCCCCTTTAATCAGAGTATTTTAATTTTGGTAATATTATACCTCAGGCAATTATTTATCTGGTATTGCATCTCATTTGCTACACAAAATAATCAAATTGCTTCACAACTGCAAAATTGTGTAGCAGTTTTTGTACATACCGCATTACCAGTTTTCAATGATTCTGTGATAAAAAAACTAGGAAACCTCAAAACTGCTATGCAAAGTTTGAACACTAAATTATTCCCTGATACCTAAAACATTGCATTGAACATATGAAAAAAAACATGAAGTAACTGAATTAATTATACAGAAATGCTGTCTAGTACATTTAATATTCTCTTTGATCAAAATGCCAGTCGATGATGCAAGCAAGTACACCAGCCTAGTCACTTGCAATAAAAGAAAATAAATTTCTTTTATAGATTACTGTTGCTCTAGCTTCTTTTCTTTAGCAATCAGATTTGTTAGAAAATATTGGTACCATTTTTGGGGGTACTGTAGTCCTCCTGTAGGCTTGTGAATCTTCTGGACAAATAACAAATGTATGTTATTTAAATATAAGTGATACATAAATACTCACCAAGAGTAACAAGTCATGGGTGACAAAGCTGTAAAAGGTCCATAAAAGGGAACAGGAGAGAGAAGCTGCAGTCAATGGTAGAGATATTTTCCTGGCATTTTTGGTCTTAAATACATCAGCCTGAAATACAATATTACAATCATATACAATTAAGATGAAAGCTAAGAAATTACTTTACCACTACAATTAAGTCCTGTTACACAACCTTGCTACCCTGACTCTTGAGAATAAAGGAACTTCTTATATCAGCAGCCAGGCTCCTGAAAAATGTCATGCACCCACTGTATTAACTGACAAATACATCTAGGCTTTTTTCTGATGAGCAAGCAGCGATCAAGGCAGCCACTGCTACTACACACATTCTCATTAATGGGGCATACATATTTCAGGGTTCTAAACACTTTTTGAGGTGCTGAAATCTTACTATAACTACAAAATGGCTATTTTCACACTAAAGGAGGAAAACTGTTTGTTTTAGATTAAATTTGAAAACACACAGAAATGTTATCTCGGTGAAGTAAGCTTTAGGTTTTTCAATTTTTTAGACTACATATGGTAATATTTTAAGGCCAAATACCCAAAATTCAAAGACTTTTCAAGACCACATGTAAAGGACACGCCCCCCCTCTGCTTGGGTACTTCCTACAATGCAAGATTACTACCCAAAATGTACCGATGGCCTTCCTTGGGGGCATC
>WURT03000026.1:563084-582898 GCA_009936505.3 Holothuria glaberrima
ACTTACTGAAGTAATGAAATTAAAGCAAGATCGGCGTCAGCGAGGGGTCGGGCCAAGATCCATGCCCTCCCCCCCCCACACACACACACACCAATACTCCACTGGGACCACTTTACACAACTTACAAATTAAACAACTTCATAAAAGAAGGCAGTCTGCTTTTGTCAAAAATCCTTAAAATGGTTTCAGATGACGGATTCAATTTGCTTCCTTCAAAAACAATCGATTGTGTTTTCAGAGAGGCACGTACTTATGTTGCTTTTCGCAGCTATATCCTTGAATAGGTGACACTATATTATAGCTGTCAGAGCGAACGAAGTTTTGTGTTCAACTTATGATCGCAACGAAAAAGTGGTAACGGCAGCCTGGTACGACGAAACCACAGAGAGCCTTTATGCAGGTTTGTACAATTTAAGACACCATTTGACTAATAATTCTTTCAACTGTTTACGAGTTTATCAATTACTTTTTTTTATAAGTGACTACAAAATCCCAAATTTTTCATGTTGTGTTAAATAACGTACGTGACAGAGTATGTTCGAGGCCATTTTTCACTTATTAATTAACTATATATATTAAGCATTTTAACCAATATAAAACTATACTAATAGAAATTGAACGAGATGCCTATAATGTGACCTTTACGGACTTGCAAAACCAGCGACTGATAGGTAACGTCCCTATCCGCCATACACAATAAATGACCAGTGAGGTGATTGGAGTCAAAATGAAAGTGATTTGTCACCTACATTTGTCAAACAGAATGTCGCCCTCTTCTATTAGACTCTTCTCTTGACGTGCCTTTGACTGATGTTTGGAAAGTGTTCAAAAGATCTTCAAAGAGGTGACTTCCATTTCCTCAAATTTCCTTCTTCTTAGTATTATTACTTTCACAATATTTTCTTTTTTTCATTTCGGGAAACTTAAAAACATGATACATCAAGATCACATACCGTTTTCAAACCCAAGCCAATTAAAAAATATTTTTAAGACTTGCAACAATCGACTCGTAATACAACAAAACCCGTAGTGGCCATCTTTCCTCTTTGCTCATGCAGTTGTTGTACTTAGCATATTTCCTTTTGGTAACTATGTGAATTTAAAAGAATTATGTTGAGTTATCGTGTTCAATAACCGGCACTTAAAATTTCCGAATTTTAACGGTTCATAGGATTACTAGACAGGGAGCTAAGGGACTGCATTACCCTAGGGGTTACGGCAAACCGATTTCTCGGGCAGAATATTGGAAAAACTGAGGTATTTTTTCTGTTTGCTGGAGTTTTTCTCAGGCCAACAGCTAGCCTCCTCCAACCCCTTCCTAGAAAAGGTCGGGTTTGCCTAAGTCACTGATTATACACATCGTTCTGCATTGTAATAAACATACTAAATGCAACAGATAAGGGTAGAAAATACAACACGCGTTTTGACTGTCTTCATCATAGGCAATATCAACTTGGAAGTCAACATTTGAATATATTAAGTAGCGTTTAAAAGATAACTGCCGTTGATCAAAGAGGTAAAAATTGCTTCTATTTATAAATTATCAGTTTGTGGATGCACCCTTCAAGTTTGCCCAGAATGTTAATGCAAAATCGTCACAAATTTGCTCGATGCAGAGTAGTACGTGTTCTGATGGTTATCTGATTATAGCCCCTACCCGCTCGTCCTTGCCTCGCACGCGTGTGACTACGGTAAGACTTAAATGTGGAAAGATTCCACATGTATTCTATTTAAGCCCTTAAGGACCAATACAAAAGGCTTTAGACAAAGCTGTTTCGTAGATACTAGTATGCGACCTGATTTGTCCGTTACTAGGATGTCATTTCGAAGTGCATTTAGTCCAACTTGCTCCGTGCCAACCATCGTCGGATATATTCCCTCCCGTCGTGGTCGGTTAAGTTGGTGGAGTAATTTTTTTTTTATTTTCAACTCCTCTCTTTTACAGTTCATTGGGTGAAATGTCTACCCGAGGCATTTCTAAGAGCCTAAAATTTCATGACAGAAATTCAGAACCGTTTTTCTTGCTACTGGAATTTCCCAAGTGTAAGGAACGTTCTTCGCCTCAATGCGTTTTGGTCACGCCATATGAGTACGCATTCTATACATTCATCTACAACGTTAGTCATATAAGCCTAAGCGTAACGAGGCATAACGTTACTAAGTGAAAAAGTGATACGGCTGCGTAGTTCTGCGTGGATGAAGCCGAAACTCAAGGAATCGCCCCAGAAATATTAGCCAGTTACGTCTTGGCAAACAATGTTACTAATTTTTTTTGCGGCGAATAGTTTGTCAAAATGATTGATAATTTGTGTCTCGAAAATGGATGGCTGCTTCTTTCAAAGGAGCACTTCGCACCAGGGTCTTAACTATAAGGGCGATAGGTTTTATCAACTCAAAAGAACCAGACAGTGTATGCACTAAGATATTCCTTTTTGTTTCAGTTCACAAAAAAAAAACAAAAACAATATTATCACAAGATATCAAGTGTAGCCTTCTGTAGCCTTATCGTCAAACAGTTTGAAAGCAATTGTGAGTAATTTTTAAGAGATATCTCCTCAAATTTTTGCAACTTTAAGGTGGATTCGTTTGAATGATGAATTGCAGTTTTCGAAATTCAACACATCCATCGAGGATACGACAGCAGTTTAAGGGTTGCCCTTCACCCCCCTCCCCCAAATTTATTTAATGCAGGATTTTTCATATTTCGGAGTATAGACTATTTAAACCGAAAAAATTAAAAGATTGTACTCTGATTCAATTTTATAGTAGGGAAATAGAATAGTTTGCTAAGACATTTTGTGAATATTTAAATGTTGTTACTGAAGATCGTAAAATTAGAAAAGCCCCAAACGAGATACGATGTACTGTGTTTATGTTGGTATAATGAGAGGGTAACATGAGAGACTGGAAGTTCCAACTAAATGTTGAACTGTTCTCACTGACATGCTCAGTTTATGAGCAATTACATAAGGCAAATCCCCACGTCAGAAATGATCAAAGGTTTTTTGAGTGTACATTGATCTGTTGATAGTTCACATTAAATTTTTATCGAGGAAATATTTGTGACTGGCGAGACTTTTTAAGGGCAAAATGACTCCAAGTTCAAACACACGGAATGTTGTTATAAACACAAAAATATGGGTTGCTTATTGGTTAATGCTTACACCGTAAGCTGCCTCCATAATTGCCTACCACTGGTAGGTAGCATAAGCAAATAGGGGCGCAGCGGCCCATAAGTTTACTAGCTGAGTAGTTGTCAGTAATGTTGGTGATCACATTTAACGACGCTCTCTTCATCAGACCGTTATCTGCTGACGAAAGGTATACTCAAATGTGTGGACACAGACTATGATGAGGCTAACCCACTTCTATCGGCGTCTCTCGGCTTGTCTCGGTGGTGTAACCTATACGTACAAGAAATTGAATATGTACAAACACGTTAAAAGTGGGGACTTTTACTTCAATTGTTGCTATCGTCGGTACCATATTTTCTTTGCTATATATCAATTACCAAATGTTTTCAAAAGTAAGCTTTGGTTCATCACATTACTCAAATCCCGAAGAACCTACATGTACTACATTCTCGTGGGCTTCAGAGTGTCATATTGCCTTTAAAAATGCGACAACGGGCGGTTCTGTAGACTAAGGGCCTATTCATGGTCCATATGGCGAACTATAGCTCAAGCCTGGAACCGGCAAATCAGCCTATTCCACCTTAGCCATATATAGGGATTACTTAAGATTTCATTTGTTGCAGGGCACATTGTTAAGTGTGATTAGTCAAACCCATTAGGAACAAACGAGTTAGCGTGACAGACTATAAGTTGACTCAGACCTAACAAGGACCTAGATTTAACTGTGTATGTAAAAGTACAAAAAACATATACATGTTTCTATAATATACTACACTCTTAAACAGACTAGAGTTGGGTTCAAACTCGAAAGTAACCGATTTTGGGGACTCTAGATTCCGTATTGACAAGGACTCGGGTAAGCTGGACCCGGATATACACAATATGTGGACCCTTTTCGAGTCCAGTCTTTCGGCAAGCTAGATCGTTGCACAGATCACAACATATTTTTGCAGGTATACAAGTGGGATACCAGAACATTAAATGGTAAACCTCAGTTCTAGGTCAATTTCCTAAAACTTGCTATAAAACTGCCCTAATTTTGTCTGCAAAACGGTTAAATTTTCTGTTCCATGGCGTAACTGTCATGTTTTTGTGGATATTGTTGGAATCGGTAGCCTAATTTGTTGACTCCTGTTTGCGGCTTAGTGGTATATGGCAGTATGGTTAAAAGACAACGCCTACGGCAGAAAAAAAGTGTAAAATTGACATGTTTGGACTTGAAAATCTTTTTACGGAAGGAATATTAGTTGACGGAGGTCGCAGTCTCTTAAAGTAGAATCCCTGACAGTCCGTATCGAGAAGAGACGCTCTTCCTCAGGGCGATCTCTGCGTCGGAGTCAACGGTCTAAGACGGTAAGAACTGCATAACTGGGAACGGTAAAATTGGTTTTTAAGTCCGTTCTGGAAGGTAACTCACGCCTTCATCACGGGGAGCATCTCCCGTTGTTTCTGAATGATGCCCGTAAGAGGAAGAGACCGAAAGATTTCAACCGCATCTGTTGGGAGGTAGCTCCAGGCGAGAGGTGGGTTTTCCGATGTGATACTTCGGCCCTCTCTCCTTCATCCCCGGGGTCGAAGAGGTTGTATTTTCCAAAACAAACAAAAAGCGAAAAATAAAGGGCTTTGTGAATCAGAGTGGAATGCTTGCTGAGTGGTTAGCGCGATAATCACGCCCGTCTTTATCCCAGCACGAACCGTCATCTCCTTGGGGCGGTTCGCTACCGGTTCAGTCGGTCCGTTGCCTTCCGAACAAATCTGACCACTATCGTTGTTAAAATGAGCTTGTTGCAAGTCGGTTGTGACCAATCACTCGCATGATCGTACTTTCAATCATATTTACTTCAAAGATTAGCTATTAGCCTTAGCAAAAAATAATATTCTCGAAGGAATTTACAAACTATATTATTGACACGGAAAGTTTGTATCAGAATTAATAAGCGTATGGTCACTCTGAAAAGTACTTGAGGTCTAGCAAGCCTAAATGTCCATTCCAAACGACTGGACTCCTTTTCTAGCAGAACTGGAAATGTACAGAATCAGATTATCATATACAGATCACCACATGGATCATCACTGTATTCGAAACATCCAATGAACAAGACGTGACACTAAACGTCGCTGATTCTCGTAAAGATTATGCCTATCCAGCCGCGAGCTACAAAAATTTGCAACACATTGTAAAACTGGGCTAAGAAGCTGAGAACTGTTTCATTTTTACCCTTATTCTCACCCTTATTTTCCCTACACCCCTTTCCCTTTCTCTACCCCGATTTACCCCAGTAAGTGTCAGTGTACGCCAATCGATGACATGCACTCGAACTCTTTGGTATGGAACTGCACACGTTTTCTGAATGTAGGGAGGTTGTGAAAGGTGATACCAGCCCCTCCTGCTGGATGGATACCACGCACCCATCATTTCATACTCAAGCCCGTCCACTCATGAATAATAAAGTTTCATGAATAATATCAATAAGAACTTGCATAACTTACTTAAGAACAACTAGGCTAATCCAAAATGTCAGTGTCATGCAAAATATCTATTTGTTTAACATGACGAGTCGGGGAAAATGGAAATTTTAGACACGAGTTCATACAACAAACTAATACAAATAGATTGTAAATGATGACGTTAAACATTTGCGTTCTTAGTTCCTATGATGTAATCATGAAATTTAATGTAGGCCTAAGTCTACTTTGCATTACCATCTCTTGTCGGAGAACATTTGCTACAATGTTTTGAAAATTGAGCGAGATATATATTTCCTAAGTTTCCCTTCAGTATACATGGTCCATAGCTAATCGAAGGTAAATTTCAAGCTTCGGAGAACTTGGCTGGCTATACATTGAGGCACTTCAATACGCAATGCAAGTGTAAGGTAGTATTCTTAAGTTTAACAAGGGTTTTTGTAAACTTTTCTTCAAATTTGAAGTAAAATGCATTATTCAGCATCTTTGGGAGAATGCTGCAGCTCTTAATTTGTATTTGAGGTTGGCAGCCCTGCACATAGACAGATAGAAAAATCAACTACTTAGTACATCGAATAATAAATAATGTCAATAAAAATAATAATTGAAATAATGATAATGATAACGTATAACGATAACGATAGTGATAATTAACGTTACTTCGTTATTGACGAACCTACGTCAACTTTCCCCGACACCCTCCCATACCGGTAAAGAAAATCATTTATTGAATCTTTTCCAAATCTATGTCAATATCATTTGCATCGTTTTAAGTAAACTCGACGATCATTCCTCTCAACAGCTACAAATGTGTCAACGAGCACCTTAAATTTTGTTTGATATTCTTCCAAAGCTTCTTCGATATTTAATGTCTTCTTCTCATTAAAAGCATTTCAAACTATCGAAAATTGTAAAATCAGGGAGTTGTCTCTAAAAGTAACTTTCTAGTAAAATTGTTTCAAATTTCCTTGTCTTTTCATTGGTATCTCTTTCTGATAAAAATACTTACAAATCATGTCCTTTTTACCTGTAAAATTACCCCTTTTTGGCTTATATCTGTCGCTTTATCTGTTACTTTTGTAATTACTGTGTAATAACTTGGCTTACGATTGGGGACAAAGGGAGTCGATGTAAGCGCATCGTGGTGAGTCGATGAAAGCGTATCTTGGTTGAATCTGCAGAAAGTGAAAAGTTGGTTTTTAACGGCGAGCGCAGCAACCAGAAAGGTTAAAGTGTGACCTACATTGATTTTTTTATCTTGAAACGCAATGGAGGCGATGATTACAACTAACGTTTGGTGGCCACCTAGACAATTTCAGTGAGATACCTCTCACTCGTAAATGTTTAATAAACGTAAAATACAGTAGGTCCTACCACAAATTGAGAAGTTGCTATTGAACAGTGGTAGGTTTGGAGACAAGATAGTTAGATGAGGTTTTACGGCTCAGTTTGTAACCAATTGGTTTAAGTCGGGCCAGCCACGGCCTTTTTTCCAGTTGTGACTCACTGGCCTGTTTTCCCTACTCCATTGCTTATGCTGAGCACTGAGCACAATGGCAGTAGGTTCCATTTTTAAAGTCTTTGGTAGAAGACAAGGAGCGAAGAGAACCATTATACGTGGTTGACGCCCGCAAATTTGTTTGTTCGTGATCTTCTTGTGTTGGTTTAAGCCAGATATTGCAAGCGTCAAAGATTTTAAAGTTAGGACAAATACATTCTTAAAAGCTCTGGTTAAATTTAGCTAGGATCGCTCTCCCCGGGTTATCCATCCAAATTATTATTTAGAAATAACTATAAATCCTCGGAAAAATTAACAGTTTCCTGGTTAAATCAACGACTTAATAAAAATCGTGATAAAATATCACCATCTTCCTGTTTTAATTTATCCATTTCTTATTGGTTATTTTAACCAGAATATTGTTGCACAGAGAAGAAAACCTGGTTGAATTTGACTATTTGTATTTTGAATTAAAATTACTTATCAGTTTCCTCTGACTAATACCACGTATATAGAACGGTTTTCAGTGAATCTTAAACAGTTAAATACTTCAAGTCGTTCGTTTCAATCTTAAGAGAAAACTGATATGTTTGGTTCAGTCAAATTAGGTTAACGGGGGAACTTCGTCGCCAAAAAAAAAGGTCACATGAAAAGATAGATCTACAAGATTTGTTGTTCAACTTTATTTGTATATTGCCTGTTTGACTGATCTATCCAGAGCCTGTCAACGTCAATGACAATACACCATTGTTTGAAATAAATATTTAAATTACTGTATGGAAGGCCGCTTAAGACTTATTGATAAAGGACAGTAGGACAATTGCTGATTCAACAGTTCAATATTTAGACTATTGTCATCGTGTGTAGTCTGTTTGTTTTATGTCAGCCACGGGGTGAATGAACGAATAGTCCTTCATTGGCTGGTATCCGTTCCAGGTCTCTTGATCTAATTGAATTGTGTACAATATTGACTCTTTCGTTGTGGAGGAGCACTGCAGATATGTCAATATTCTTTCTACGTTCATCATAAATTCGGTCACTCAGTTCACTATTATACTTTAAAACAAAGAGAACGTGGTTATTGCGCCTCCTTGAGCGTAGAAATCGCTAAATAAACTTAAAACTTTAAGCATGTTCTCAAGTCATTCGAGGAAATGCCTGACTTTTGCCCTCCATAGTCAAAAATATTATAATTTTGGATTCTCTAGGGGTAATAGGGATATATGAAGGATGAAAGTGACCCATTCGAGCCCAAGGCAAGCACTTCACGTTTTCTTACCAGTATGGGGTCCAGGGACCTGGCTTTAAGCTCCTGGTGGGGTCCAAGGGTAGCCCCTGGTCATTGTCTGGAGTGACGGAACCTTTGATCCTACATGATATGAATCGGACGTCAGATTCAAACGAAGTTCATCCGGTGAGAAATATTAAACAGTAATCCTTTGTGGCTTGTTCTAATCGTCATTTTTATGTCCCTAGCCTAGATGCATCGAAGTTGTTACAAATAGAACGTTTTTAACGTAAACCAAAAAGCAGATTTCCTACAATGCAATTCTAGAACCTCAAGTTCAGTGAAAAGACATTTGTACAAAATTAACACTTTCACTGAAGAGCTAAGTAATTATATTAGGAGTTTACAGGACGAAGCTCTCAAATACAGCATTCCTTTACCGGTGGGAAGCGGAGTGCCGTCTGATGAGCGGTGAAGTCACCCTTAAAATAAACTACCGCATAAGTCATTACTTCTGTCTATACACTTTAATATAGTTTACCTCATGCAACAAAGCTTAAATTTTAATGCTGCTAAGTAAACTTGTCTTGTATGACTATGTTATATAAATATAAGTGGAACTTCATTTTTTATTTAATGGTGAGCGTTGATCTTCGGATAATTTCAATGATCAAAAATGGCCCTTGGGTTATAAAAGATTGAGAAACCTTGGTGTTAACTATTTCAGTTGTATTCACAATCGCCTCTTGATAGTGTGGATAATGAATTCTGTGTTGGGTTTCCCGAACCGTGGCTTTGCTTAAAAAAAACCCTTATCGGTTAAGTGGTACAAACTCGCCCTCAACAGAGCAATCATTTCTAATTAAAAATTTTGCAAGGTATTAGGTCTTAGTGATTTTTCAAACATTAGAAGAATCATTCATCTCATTTTTCTCGTTGCAGTCTACTTCATCTGTCTGTAGTCTTATGTCTCCTTACCCTTCTTTTTGTCATACCTGCAAACACAAAGCTCATGGGGCCGCTTATATCATGCCCCTCACCTCGGCCCTTTTCCTTATCATTTCTCTTTGTGATGCAAACACTTATAGAAATTCAAAACAGTGCAAAAGGGAAAATTTATATGCACCAATATGAGTGCAGCGCATCATGTTAAATTGGTCCACTTGGTGTCAGTTAGTTTGGTAGGGGTTGACGTAAAATGCGGCCTCAAACTATCTTAGTGTAACATTTTGAAGGTATACATTGTCAGATTGTTACCGTGCCGTAATTGCAACCTTTCGTTTTCAATTTGCCCCCCCCCCCCTCCTTCGCGGGAGTGTTACCAGGTTTCAACGGACGGATAAGAGAAGCGCAGGCGCAGGAAGCAATTTTCTCCGCTATACGGGGTGCTGAACGTTTCAGATCGCCCTCCGGGAGGTAGGGGAGAGAGTTTAAAGAGTAAGTTTGTCTTCCTTTCCTTTGGTAAAAACTTTTGAATACGTGAGGGCCCTTAGACGCAATTTGATACTACATTTTATGCAGTTTTGAAGTACCTTTATAGAAAAAGTTCGACATTTAATTGAAAAAGTTTGATAATTTTTTCAGAATAGAAAAGGAACTTCTTCCCTAAGAAGTGGGGGAGAGAGCTTATTTACCCCCGCCCCAGTTCTGATTGGGTGAGGATCCCCCCGCTCCTTACGCCTATGATATTATGTGGTTTTACGAAAAAGTGTTACTCCCCGTAATATAAATATTCAATTTTCCCTGAATATTGACCTCATTCAATAATAACAGCTTCTACGTAAATTACTTTAAGAAGCTGACGGGAGCTAAATTTGAAAACATCAATCATTTTGGCGGCAAAAACTCCATAACTTTCAATTTTTTGAGTCTTAAAAATCATAAAATTATCCTTATGAATCTATTTACTTCCGTGCAGTGTTGAGAATACACAACAGTCTCTACGCATGGCTGCTTACATCTATACATCTATCGACAGTTCTAAGGTTCCCACAAATCATAAAGAAGGTAAGAATATTTTCAATTTTTTATACCAGACGCGAGCAAGAGAATCCATAATGAGGGTGACATGTGTATGAAATCTGAAAAATCGTTCACCCATAATGGTCGGTGGCTTTAGAGCCACCACCATTGTAAAAGTAAAAAACATAACACCAGGTGTTGTCTAAACTTCTTGATGAAATATTTTACTCGTTTACTGAGTTAGGAGAGTATTGTCTTATAGGTTCATTAAAACAATCTACAGACACTCTAGTCAAATTTAACCAGTATCGCGGCCACCAGGTACGGTATCCAACGATATCCTGGTAAAAAGCAACCATGTAGACCTAGTCAAGATAAACATTTTGAATGACGATTTGTAAAAACCTTGGTCATTGAAAAACAAACGTTTTTCTAGGTTAAGTGTATTACCACGATTTCTCTGTCATTTTAGCCAATATGGTTGGATAACCGATGACTGCAATCCTATTGTATTTAACCAAGATTTTTTACAGGGCAATTCTGCGCTCACATCTCCTCTTTTGATCAGGCAATCTTCATGTATTTGAATGAGGTCGCTCTCTTGATGTTCATTTAAACTACTTTTTTGTAAACCTCATTTCTACGTATTCGTCTAGTAATTTTGTGCGTAGGCGTATGAGATAAATAAAGAAAAATCCTTAGAAGACCACTACAAAATTAAGTAGAAGTGCAAGACGCCATGTTTGTTATTAGGGAGTCATTTTATGACAGGCCTATCAAAATATGTTACACTCAATGCTGATATTTTGCACATCTATTTAATATTCTTAATTTAAAGCTTGCAGTCCTCTCCTGGTTAAACCCATCCCACGGGCCTACACCAGTAAGACACATCAGGTACCTGAGCCTTCATACAGTGTATTCCCTATGTTTTCGTCACCGCACATAAACCTGCACACATTGGGGAAGCCAACTTTAACATTGAAATAAAATCAACGCAACACCTGCTGGAAGGGAAACACTGTTTTATAGTTTTGTCACAACAATGAATCGATATAATTATGTGCTCAGGCTCCGGTTTTGATACAACAGTCTCACCTGGAACACTGTAATTACATTTGCCTGTGACACAATTTGCCTAAATTTTGGGGGAATCCCACTACAATTTTGTACCGAATAATTTAAACAGCAGTAGAAAATGAACGCAAACAAAATGGCAACGGTGACCATTAATAAGAAAACTGAAAAATATCCAAAAACTAATAAATAAAATGACAATATAAGGTTTTACAAAATTTTGATAATTTTAGTTGATATAAAATGAAAGTTAAAGTCTACCACATGCAAGTGAACAAGGCATTTTTAATCTCAAAGTTGGTAGTTTTACCAACCAAATATGGTTATGTTTGACCCCAGAGGATTGAATAAGACATGTGACTGGCGTAGAAAGCATTACCAGCGCCTAGGGAACTTGAACTTATAACATCATCATGATTAAGCTTCCCTTCTAACTTTGTCCCCGAGGACCTAATGACCCCTTCTCTACACCAATACGTGGGATAAGTTTAAAACAAACTTAAGTTAAACTTTACCTAAGATGTTTGAGTTTGCACCTAACCTTTACCTCAATGGTGACAAAGAAATCATTGTTAGTTATGTCTGTATGGTTCTGTTTTGCAGTTTTGTATGTATCATTTCTTCAAGGAACGTAAAAAAAATTCTGCAAGTAATTTTTTTTATAGAGAATGACCATAAACTTTAAATTTGTAGCTTTACACATATGCTTTTATAACTTTTGACTTGGAGCATTTACTTTCGCTATGACTTTTATTAAAGTATGTACAACCATCACACGTCACTCCAAAACTATTAACTTAAAAATTACCAGATTATACCCAAACGCCCTGTGACGTAATAGCTACCTGAACCGATAATTAAAATCATATTTTGAGAAATACAATGCCCCATTATACTCTTAAAGGAATTTGTTAAAACAATTACCAACAATGGGCGCGTGTGAGAATGGGGTAAATCTTGTCCAGAATTGTTGATTAATGGGTTATCGGAGAGGCTAGTTACTCAACTAAGCGGTAACTAACCTCTCGGTAAACACATAATCCATGGGGAGCGATTTCGTGGGGACAGGGGACATGTCCCCCAATATTTGAGAAATCGCCCATTGACTTTGATATTTCACACAGTAAATTATTTGAAAATGGATCCAATGAGCCATGTCCCCCTCCCCACCCCCAATATTGAGAACAAATCGCCGCCCTTGTATTAATAAACAATTATTGGTCAATCTTTATACCCTATTTCAGCATTTTCACGTACGTGCCCTATGTTGGTGAATTTTTTTACCTAACTTTTTAACAGTGTAGTATAGATAAAGTGGTATAGCTTCTTACCTTTTTTCTATAAATTACTTCACTTTGGAAAGAGTTTAACACAATGAAAGGAAATATAAATTCCACGATTGATTTGGACCACGAAAATAAATATGACTAATCTAGCATACAAATATGAATTCCTATGGTAACCTTTTAGTAAGGCATTCACCCCACAGAATCGATTCCAATGAGTTTTATTTATTTATATGTAAGTATATATGTATTTACGAGGCTTTCTTTTGGCAGTGATATCCGTTAATTCGTGTGCCTTTACAGGACATTACCCTTTCTTTAGATACAGGACAGTCAACTGCTCGGATCCATCGCTTTGACCGAGTATGACCTACTCTTGTCTCCTCTTTAAACTCCCTAACAGGTAAATAAAAACATGATGTCATACCGTTCATAAAATCCTCCCATCCTAAGCTCCATTTGTCGACTCTCAAAATAACCGTCGGGTACGAAGTCGTTGGACATGTGCCGTCACTTCCGCGTCGCAATGGTTTCGCTCGAGATGGCGGAGCATCTGTTAGCAACACAAAAACATCATCACGGCCGACCAGCATGGAGCGGTGCTTGCATGTCCACGCCTCTGGGTCCGTACAAAAGACCTGTTTGACCAATTTTACTTATGCCACTCTGGTAAGAAGGTTTGAACAGAGACTGACCACCACCACATGTCGATAGAGAATCGGACTAAATGTGCCTTCCTCAGGCCAGGCGCTGCTAAAATCTAGCCTACCGTGAGCTACTGAAGCAACAGCTAACCAAATGAATAACCTCCTCCGAGTAACTTTGCAAATTCTTCTTTTCAAATGTTTTATTATCTTTATATTGAGGTAAACATTATAAGTTCGACGTGTTTGATGATGGTTAGGCACATTACCATATATCTACTGCACGCACTCGCCGAGATATTAGACTGTTAGGCAGCCGACTTAAAGGGAAACTGCAGTCCCCCCAATTTAAAGCAGTGTACCCCGGTACACTAGTTCAGGAATGGCTCCTATCAATCATGTGACAATATTTTTGTTACTTATTTCCTAAATTCATGCGGAATAACTCATTGGTTTACCCTCAATATTAAATGATTTTACACAGGACATTATGAAAATACTTGTGAGAGAAACAAGAGGAGATCTGTAAGATTTAGCAAATTTTTGAAAATAAGCTTGAGGGGACTGCCTTCTCCCATTAAGCTATACACCAACTGTCTGTGGTGGACTTGTGAGAACAATAAGTCCTCTTTACTCTTATAATAATTCGCACAAAGTGCGAGGAACACGATGGAAAGCGAAACGTTTTTCTTTGTTATAACTACTTTGGGAACAACAGACTTTTCAAGAGGAGATGGCATCCCCTACCCCCGAACCAAGCAGTTGTTAGTAACTCCCTGCCCAAACATAGTTAGAAATAGCCCTATACTTCTAAATCAAGTTGATGACTGCACTTTGATTGACATTCAAACAATACAGTTCCACTCTGGTTGGTCAACAATGACTTGTACAGTTAGTTGTGTTCCCAATTAAGCTCACACACAGACACACTTATGTGGCAATGTTGCCTCGAGTGATTGAAACTCAGTGCAAGCTATTATGGCTCTGTCTTAGGTATGCTAGACAGGTGGTTTGGTTTGAAAGTTGAACAGTTGAAGGCGGGGATGGAAGTAAACTTAGTAGGGAAAATGGCAAGGGCGTAGGAAGCAGGGGTGGGGGCTCCAGACCCCCAGCGAAATTTGTAGGGGGCGGAAGTATGCTTCAGCCCCCACTTTCCAAGGACAAAAACCCCTTATTTGTCTTTTCTGTTCAAAATGTCAAATATTTGCAGTAATTTATCTTAAAATTCACCCAAAAACGGTGCACCAAAGTGCATCTAAGGTCCCTCAAAAATCCAAAATTTTCCAAGAAATGTTAAAAATGTGCAGTAATTTACCTTAAAAAAAGGTGCACTAAATTGCATTTAAGGTCCCTCAAAAATACAAAACTTTCCAAAAAATATAAAAATAGAGCATTAATTTACCTAAAAATTTGTCCAAAAATGATGCACCAAATTGCATCTAAGGTCCCTCGAAAGTCAAAAAATTTTCCAAGAAATGTCAAACATTAGCAGTAATTTACCTTAAAATTAGTCCAAATTGATGCATCCGAGCGACACTTGCAAAATATGACAGGAGGGTTAAGCCCTGTGTGATGCAGGGTTTTTCTGCGCACTCCTTTTTATGAACATTGGGATCTCATCACTGGTATAGGGAGAGATCACAGCTCGCTAAGCAGGCTGGCGACTAACTTTGACAGATTGTTAATTCCTGCAATAAATGTGTTACAGACATAAAGGGAATCCCACTAATGAAATCAACTGAGGTTACAGCAAAATAGCCTCTGTGTAAACTCCACTGCTTTGGTAGAATTTTCCCCGCGGTTTTCTAAAGGACACACCAATTTAGGTTGACATTGTATATTGGCGTAGTACCTTCACTTCAGTCCTGCTTTTTGAGGTCCCGGATTTTCTGTAGACAATTCGTGAAAAACTCGGGATGGAAACATTCAGACAATCACATCAAGCCATGCCAGAATAGCCTGGGGAGATGTTTGAACTGTTGCTATGGAAACGCGTTGACAATCACTTCGAATCGGATCTTTCCTAGGGGAGATCCCTTCAAACTGGTTCATTTTGACAGGTTGTCATTTCTTGCACAACCGATTTCAGATTGTTCAGACCCGTGTACCATCGAGCCTGCACGGCGGGCTCGAAGAGTAGCGTGTCAGGTTTGTTTAACAAATGATATCAAACCGAATAAAGTCATTTTGTCAGGCGTATCTCCCTCCAAGCTCTCAATTTCACTTTCCAGTGCCGTTAAACAAACACGTCCTTAAAACACCACCAGGTAGAGCCCGAACAACGCCTAAAATAAGAAGACATAATGCAGCATTATTTCGGTCAGTACACCTGTTTCGATAAGTATTTTTCTTCTTAATATAACAAGTGTCGGAAGCCATTCACGTCGCCGATCCGACGTAACCTATTTTTGAAATAGGGCGCTGAGCATTGTCTGCGGGCCTCCGCGATCGTGCTTCATCCCGAGAAGCAGGCTTCGTCAAGCGACGGCTCCCCGCTACGATGACAAACAAGCCTCGGGAGGGTCGGGAGGGTGCTGAAAAGGACAAGACAGGGCACCCAATGGGTGAGTGTATAAGGTGTAGGCAGGTGAGTGACAAAAATCCAAACAAAACTAGTTTACCATGTCTAACGTATCGATTTGATGGTTCCAAAATAGTCTCATCATTCCAGCCGTTTCGAATTGTTTATCATTCAGCACTGTTGAAACAATGATTGTAAATCAGCTTTGTTTCTTATGCTTCACTTGTAGAATACCCTAGTATTGCTAAAGTTTTGTTACCCATCAATTATGGTTAGGCTTTATTAAAGCACTCGCTAATTTCTATATCTTTGTTTAAAGTCAAAACCGCTTTCATTTTCAATGGTTGGTTACTGATACAAAAGACACTTTTCGTCTATTCTTTCTACCATTCAGAGCACCTCAAGTGTCCCTCACTCGGCTTCACTACGCTTTCATTAAAAACCACAAAAATTTGAAAGGAAAGCAAGCTAACTATGCTCTTTTGTACTGCATAGTCGCCTCATTCTTTGGGCAATATCTGACAAAATATTTTGACAAGAAAAGAAAAGGTGGAACCATCTTAAAGACACGAAAATGAGAAGCAAGTTTCCCATTCAACTGTAAACAAACCACCATCATGTCTGCAAAAGAAAGCCTGTATCATAAACTTAACGAAGTCTGCGACAAAGTGACCATGTTACCTAAATGACTCGATGGCGCCTATGTTTACTGGTGCGTGTGTGGGCACGAGAAACATGTTTCCAAAATGTAGCTTTTGTTTCGAGTTACTCAAGGCAAATGGGCACGGTGACGGTGACTAAATTCATTGGCACATACTTTTACATTCCGTGGGAGCACGTTTCATGCTAGTCCCGTCATAAATAGCGTGAAGTTCAATGGCCTGCCGTCTCCAGTCTCGTGTGATGCGAAAAAAGGGTTCATTCAGACCAACACATTTTACATCAATGTTTTCGTGGAGTTCGGTGATCACCTGAGATTCGTCTACATAGAGATTGGTCATATTTTACATTTTTGGCAATTTACGGAAAGTTAAAACAGATGGGATTGTTGAAGTAAAACAATTTTACAAACATTTGTTTTGCTATAATCTTATTAAATCTTATTTCATTTCACACTTGTACTTTTTTTTTGCTTTGGAATGTAAGCTTTGGCCAACTTTGAGATCACCTATCTGTTCATGCTCCATTGTCTTGCGAAGTCGGTGTTCGCGTTGGAAATATTCCGTTATCAAGAAGACATCCTATAAGTCAGTTATTTGTTAAGCAGACCATGTGTGCAACCATGGTTTTAATAATTTCTTCAATGATGAAAAAGCCAAATATGGAATTCTGCGAATTAAGTTACTAAGATTTCAAGTACCCTGATTTTAGAGCACCGGCGTAGGAAGCTGTTCAAGACTGGGGGCTGAACCTTGTTTCGGATCGCCGTCCTCCCCCCACCCCCTCTGGAAAATTTTTTGACATTCTAGGGTCCTTAGATGCAATTTGCCACATCATTTTGGAAAAATTTTAAGGTAAATTAATGCACATTTTTGACATTTGAGGGTCCTTAGATGCAATTTGATGCATCATTTTTTAAAAAATTTAGGTAAATTAATGCACATTTTAGACATTTCTTAGTCCATTGGAAAATTTTTTATATTTAAGGGTACTAAGTTGTAATTTGGTGCATCATTTTTGAAAAATTTTTAAGGTAAATTACTGCAAAATTTCGACTTTTTCTAGTCCTTTGGGAAATTTTGTGATATTTGTGGGTCCCAAGATGCAATTTGGTGCATTATTTTGGACAAATGTAAAAGTAAATTACTGCACATTTTTGACATTCTTTAACCTTTTGGAATTTTTTTTTATATTTTAGGGTCCTAAGTTGCAATTTGGTGCATCATTTTGGAAGAATTTTAAGGTAAATTACTGCAAAATTTCGATTTTATTTAGTCCTTTTGAAATTTTGTGGTATTTGTTGGTTCCAAGATGCAATTTGGTACATTATTTTGGACAAATGTGGATGTAAATTACTGCACATATTTGACATTCTCTAGCCCTTTGGATTTTTTTTATATTTGATGGTCCTTAGATGCATTCTGGTGCATCATTTTAGACAAATTCTGTTTTTTTTTACTTATCTTAGCCCCTTGAAAATTTTTTGATATTTATTGGCCCTTAGATGAAATTTGGTGCATTATTTTGGACAAATTTTAAGGTATATTACTGCATATTTTTGAAATTTCTTAGTCCTTTGGAAAATGTTTTGATATTTGAGGGTCCTTAGATGCAATCTGGTGCATTATTTTGGACAAATTCTAGGGTAAATAACTAAAATTTTTGACATTTCTTACAGAAGAGACGAATAACGGGTTTTCGTGCTTGGAAAGTGGGGAGAGGGCTAAAGCATACTTCAGCCCCCACAAATTTCGCTGGGGGCTGTCGCCTCCCCGGCCCCCGCTTCCTACGCCCTTGTTTTAGAGTAATGAGCATTCGAAAGTATGCGGTATATACTTGAAGCAAGTCTACATTTATCCACTAGAGCTTAACTGAATGTAGGGAAAAAATTTAAATGATTTTTTTATTTTGTGTTTTAAAAATCAATTCTCTCTTCATTGTCAGAACTCAAATTTTATGGATGATCTCATTATATCTTCAGACATGCATAATGTTTCAATTCGATTCAGTTCAATTTATTGCGATATCTGAAAAATTAGGGTTAAGCAAAGAAAGCTTACCTTCTAAATGATGATGCATATTAAATGTAGCTTTAGTTGTCTTCTATTCTGGTGCGGCTTGTTATAACCAGACACAGCGAGGGAAAATGTAAAGGGAGACAAGACTTGAAATGTTTTCTACTCTTCGGATGTGGAAACGTACGATTTCTGCCTACAGCATATGCTATTTTCTGCATGCAGCATCGGGCTCACACCACGGCGCAAGTTCCCTAATCAAATCTTATCAAAAACAAACAGGCCCGTTGCCAGGGGGACAAGGGGCGAATCCCCCTGAAATCTTTTCGCCCCCGCCTAGAAAGTTTCAAGTTGCCATTGGCTTAATACTTTTTTACACATTTTCCCCCTGACATTTTTTCGCCCCTGGAAGCCATTTCGCCCCTTCATTACCTTGTCTGGCTACGGGACTGGGAACGAAGATCTCCCCTTTCCCACTACCCTACACGACCCCATCTCCTACCATACACTACTCTGCTTGAATGTAAACTTGTGTAAACATTTATTTTGTTCTTTCATCAGGACTCAAAATATATGATTCGCTGGGAACATAGTTTTGTGGCCAGTACAGTCACATATCACCCTGCGAGGTTTGAGTTGAAAGGCAAGTTTAACACATGTCAGTTCAAATTAACTCGAACGCCGCAAGTATCGCCTCCTTCAAATGTTTTCGAGCGACTTGCCCCGGGAAATGTTCTGAGAAAACATTTTGTCACGTTTCCTTCTAGCTTAATTCTGCTATAGTGTATGTTAATCTAATGGCACACATTGACGCTTCGTAGCTGGCCCTTCCCTTCAGACAAGGTAGTTATTTGACAGTTGTTCGCGTTATATTGGGCGGTTTAACCCTTTCCCTTGATGGGTGGTATAATTGAACGTGATGAGAAATGTAAACAGAGGATGTATTCGTCCCTCCAGTTTTCAAATTTTAAGTATCAGCATTCACTTACCGTCTATTCTGTACTAAGGAATGGATTAGACAATTAGCATATACCTTGCCTATCTTGCTTTAAAGACATGCCAGATGAATGTGATCAAATTATATAATGATATCATTAAGGTTCGTGTCTACCTTCTTCTGTATCTTTCTCCAGGGCGGGTCCAGGGATCGAGACTGACCTGTGAGGGCGAAGTCCCGCATATAAGAGCATAAAAAGTGGGTCTACGGTGGGATGGCCAGCGGTTTCCACTGTGAAGTTTGTTATGTATGCGATTTCCCATATACAGGGAATCAGTGGCGTAGCCAGCGGGGGGGGGGGGGGGGGCGGGGGCCCCCCCGTTGTA
>WURT03000026.1:588355-607171 GCA_009936505.3 Holothuria glaberrima
AGAAAGAAAGAAAGAAAGAAAGAAAGAAAGAAAGAAAGAAAGAAAGAAAGAAAGAAAGAAAGAAAGAAAGAAAAAAACTACACACGTTTTGTTTTCACCAATATTTTTTTGGGAAGGAAAATCCCTGGCGAAATCATGAAACTTGCTCGTGATATAACATCATGCCAGGAAATCGTTCTGCTTTTAATTACCTCATTTATACATTCTGTCCGTTCAATCAACTCGTGATTTACCTATTTCCTCTTGACTAAACGTTTTTAATGAAAAGAAAGGCCACTAACAATGTTTTTGCAAATCATTTAATAACTTCCTACGCCCTATGTAGGAATGACCACGTGACTGACAAAAATATCCTCCTTTCAGAGCATTGTGGAATAAACTATGACGTAATAACCATTACTGCGATCTAAAATTAATTTAAATAAACACTTTCGTCTAAAACTACTTCCACAAAATGAAGACGTATAAAAGGAAGCTTGACATTAATGTTTTCATAAGAATAGCTCTTGTCAATGGCCAGTGCGGCGCAACAGTACGTGCTTTAGTGGCCTGTCACCTGTTCATAACACTTAGAAGTAATGAGTGTCAGCGAAAAACAAACATTCTTTGAGTTTAAAGTAAAACAGTCAATTTATTCCTATATTTCTGTTTATGCTGTCGAAAAGTTGCCTTTTGTTGGAGACACAGATGGACAGCATTTCTACTTATAATTCCTTGCCATAATTTATGGGTAAATTTACTGACGCTTACTATCAAACACTGCCTTCAACTCTAATTTATTAAAATGGGGGAAGAAAGTAATGTCATTTAGCACTTATCTTCGACAATGTGTAGTAGTTAGTAAAGTATCTTCTCTTACACTCCAGGTATCCACAAAAATGTAAAAATGTTCAAAAAAGCAATATAAACCATTGTTGTGACACGCAATAACTGACTTAAAGTCGACCTTTCAGTAACCGAAATATTTACTTCTTTTCCGATTTGTTTAAACTACTGTTCTGCACTCTGAAAATCTCTGAAAAATGCGGAAAAATCCAGTTTACTGCAATATGCCGACATGCAAAGATAATACAATTGAACTATCACTACCGACCAGGGATGAAAACAGAAAACAAGTTAGGCAGCACTTTGTAAAGATTCACTACAGTTACAAGGAAGTTTTCATGTCACTCGTGTGAGGATTTCTCACGGTAAGGACGAAATTGCCACGGCACGTCGCTGCGACGTTCATACGTATTTTGTGCACTCAGCGTTGTATCATACGTGACCTATAACTACAGTGTCAGTGATAAGTAGGCTAAGAATGACGTTAGTGGCTAAGAATTTGAACTTCGTATTTAATGATCTCAAGTCGCCAGAGGTAACTGAAGGTCACGATTGTTTCGAAAAGAAGCTAACTCCATATGGAACTTCTCTGTTATTTAGGTAAGGAATAAAAGAATACATGTAATGTGTTGCATGAACGTAACAAACATGTGACGTGATTAAGGTTTCGTCACTGTGGGGCAGTGGGAGTATCCACCAACGAACTTAATACTTGTTGAAGATTTCTCGTACCTATGTTCTTAAAAGTATAAAATTATGAACTTGGGGTAGTTTTGTTGTCAACCATTTCATGAATATTACGTTTTGGTTGACAGTGGAACTCTCTAGCCTTGAACCCGACTAAGTGGACATGACGGATTTTATCCGTCCCCAAAATAAGATAGAAAGAAAATGATAATAGTTAAATACAGAAAAATGCGGGCAGAAGTTACATTTCAGAAAGAAACGGACTACTTGTTTAACAAAGTAAGATTACAAATAAGTACAGGATCTATGTTTATGTGGTTAATATCATCAGTTTGTTTAAAGCATTAGAAACCAGTGAATGCGATAAGGATGTGTTTACTGCGATTGATTGGAGGGGAGGGGGTTGGGTAAAGTACAAAGGCCCTAATATTAGGTAATGTGCCCATAAACGACAAGATTAGTTTCAATTTTGGCCCTTCGGATGGTGAGACAAAAAGAAGACAAGAGATCTTGAGACAGCGGTGTCGAAGGGAATGATCATTCGTACCGGTGTTGTCTAAAAAAAAAAAACAAACAAGACAAAACACAAAAGAGAAAAACAAACTAAAACATAACAAAAAAAATCAGGTTGAGTCAGAAAATGACTGTTGTTTGTAAAAGGACAATTATCAGTAAAGGCAGAATGACAAAGGAATTACATTTATAACCCTTGGTCTGTGCATTTTCCATGAAACATTGCAGAACCAGTATAGGCTCGGTGAATGTGACGTAATGTGACGGAAGTGGTCCCTTCGCTAAGGCATCATCGCTTCCCCGACAATATCGTTTGCCAATGTCAATTTCAACGTATTAGTCATACAATGAAGTTGCACAAGGCCAGTATATTCACTTCACATGAAATGAAAATAAATGATCGACATTACGTGCCATTCACGTGCAATGTAGAAGTTTCACTAACAGTCTCGTCTGCAGGAGTAATAAGGTACACGAAGTACATGTCCATATTGTTCGCCGTAACCTCCAAATTAGGATGGGACGAAACTGAAACGGTATTGGACTAACCATTCCCTGTTTCTTGACTTTGAACTCAGATTTAAGTACGTTAAGTACATTCGGCTGATTTTAACTGTGAAAATGATGTAACTGTAGGCTAAGACTATTGATACTCCGCACTGTTTATAGCAAAAACTGGAAACTTACGGCTGTTGGAAGCTTTCCGTAGTCATATGGTAGTCATAAGGGCATTTTGCATACATTAATCAAGATAAGGTAGATGACGTAAGGGAGGGGGATAGGGTGAGCCCAGAATCCCAGTACATTAATCTACTGTGGGGTCATTAGTATGGCACACCACATACATAAAGGGCAACAAATCTCACCCCAAACAGCAAACATTCTCGCAACTAAGTTTAGGCTACTTGTAGCCCCTCCACCAATTTCAATCAACTCTACACCATGAAAGGTTTCCCGGAAAGTGTGGTGTGGAGCACAGGGATGTGTAAGAGCCTGTCATGGCAGGGGCGGATCCGTGATGTGTCCAATAGGTCCGGGCCCCCTCCCTTTTTGCAGTGAAAAAATATTACTATCACAAGTCAGTCCCAAACTATAAAACTTTTCTTAGACCCTTCGCAAATTATCTAAATTTTCGACTATTTTCGGACTATTTTGGCGTTAATACAATCCCAAATCTTGTCTCCATTTTGCAATTACACCGGTCAGAGATTCCAGGAGACCTAGACTGGTCCAAGATTGGGAGGGTATCATGCCAAAGCCAAAACATCACTAAATCACCGTAACTCCTTAACATGTAACCAGTTGAAAGCTTTGCCAAAGATACCGTACCATTTAGCATCTAAGCCAACATCTAAGCCAACTTGCTTAAAAATAAAAAAAAAATGCTCAATTTCCTCCCTCCACCGAGACACAACACCTTCCCCTCCACTCAACAGAAATAAAAACAAATTACTAAAGTAGGAGAATTTTTCAATAAATGATCAGTTTTAGACTTAGCCAAAATAACTCAATTTTGTCTCAACGCCACCTTTGACAAACAACAAATTTTCAAAGGGGTTTCTTAACTTTCTTTACCTTAACAAGTAGGTTAAGGTCCGACATTGGTTTTACAAATGTAGCACAGAACTAACAACTAGCTGCTGTTGGCAATACAATAGCCTGATCTGTAGTGTACGGCTGATGTGTAGCCTCGTGAATATGCAAGCATATTTCACGTACATGAAAGGTTTATTTATAGCTTCAAGCACAAAATACATCAGAGTTTGTAATTTACAAACCTACACATGAAATGAAATACCTTAATTGAATAATGCTCCTTTCTACATTTTGTTTCAGCCGTCACGTGATTCGACACGTTTCTGATAAGTGTGAATACAATATTTCATTCAATTGGTTTAAGTTTTACATACACTACAGTGTATATTTATTATATATTATTTAGTATATATTATTTCTCCCACTTATCTTGCAACTGAGTTGTTCAACTATGAAACCTCAAATCTCTTAACGGAGAATGAATGTCTTTACAATCTTCAGCACAAATTACTGTGGTTCTTTGTTTGTTATGAGCCTTTAGTATGACTCGAAACAGCATACCAGACAATTGACACAGACATGTTAGCCAGTCGAAAATAATAAATTGCTTCTGGATTTATGAGATTGTCGTAAATGTGGCTGTTTGTTATCTTACAAAATGATCTGTTGACCAACCGACCACTCAGTCAGTTACTCATCAATCAACCAATCAATCAATCGATCAATCAGTCAATCGATCAACCAATCAACCAATTTTTCAAATGAATGAATCAATCGATCGATCAATCAATTTCCCGCCCACTCGATCAATCAATCAATCGATCGATCAATCAATTTATCAAATGAATGAATGAATCAATCAATCAATCGATCGATTAATCAATCCCCAAATCAATCAATCAGTTAATCAATGAATCAATCCATCAATCAATTGATCAGTCAATCAATCAATCAATCTTCAATCACCTATTCAATCAATCACTCGCTCACCCACCCATAGGTCATTCACTCTTTTACTCACTCATTCAATCAATCAATCAGTCAGTCACTCAGTTATTCAATCAAAGTTCTATAAAGTCAAACAAAGGAACGTTCAAAGGGATACAAAGTAAAATACCAGGCAAAACAAACAAATTTTGAAAGCATAAAAACAAACAAGCATTTAAAGTGATGAAACAGCTGAATAACAAAAGATAAAGCAGGCAAACAAGGAGGCAAACCAATCATTTGAAGAGAAAAAACACGGAGAAACACAAACAAATAGATAAAACAGATAACAAGCTATATCAGACAAGCACAAAACAAAACAAAAACAAAGCAAAATTCAAACTTATAAAACAGACAACTAAACAGCAAACAAAAGAGCTAACGTAGAAATAAAAAAGCCATTAACCAATGAGCATATCCCCACAAAATGAAAAACGTTTCTCTTTTAGACGGACAGACGGACACACCTACAGACTGACAGAAAGACGAACATACAAACAGACCGACAAATTTAGACCTGGAAGTTGTAAGCTAACAACTCCCGGTTCAGACACTGATTTAGAGAAACAACTCTGGCTCTTCTTACTTCAGTGTTATTGGTGAGAACTATCTTTAAAGCTTAAAGGGAAAATGGAGTCACCTCAGTTTGAATAAGTGTACCCGGTATCCTATGTCTTGAATGGCTCTTGAGAATCATGTGACAAAATTTTTCTCACTGAACTGCAACATTCACGCTGAGTTACTCCTTGGTTTACTTTGAAAATGCAATATTTATGTCTTGAATTATCATGAAAAATACTTGAGAAGAAAAATGAAAGTTATACATGAGACTTAGCCGTTTCTTTCGAAAAAAGTGTGGGACTTTAAGTGAATAATGGAAGACACCTATTCTCATGTCATTTCGTTACAACAATTAGTGATTGTTTTAGGTTTCATTATCCTCCCACAGACACCCCCATCAAAGATTGTTGTAATATTGACTAAAAGTAACTGTCAATTACCAGGTAGGATCAAATGGCAAATTTAGTGACAGCGTTTAAAACCGCAAACATTTCGCTAAGAAACGAATGCGATGCCGAATATTGAGAAAAATCCCAGAGTGGCAGGTGAAAAAATTTTTCATGCGGGACAGAACAAAGTCATCGAGTTTAGTTTGTCCTTTACAAGCGGTGCAACATGGACACAAATCCCACGATTTATTAGGTTTCGGGAACGCGTGGTTTTTCCTCTTTCCTTATTGACACGGGCCAAAGGACGGTTGTCGTGTCTAGTCTGAGCAGAATATGGAATGGCTGAGACATTTATTTCAAAGAAGCTTAGCATTGAATGAGCCTAGAGACTGAAAAGTTCAATGTCATGCCAATTATAGCTAATTCTTTGTTCTTTTCTGGCTGGGAGTTGAAAAGAAAACAAAATGTTCATTTCTTTCAGACGCTATGCTTGTATTATCATGTACACTGGACGTGATTGATTGTTTCATAATCCGGACCGATGTAGGTTTAAACATTTATTTTATTTATTCTCTATTGGCGGATGGAAGATAATTTACTCCGGAAAAAACGATGGAAAGTCCATTCGTCATCATAAAACCTGCTAACGGCTTCGCAGACACTTTGTTCCAATACAGATAAACCTCTGCTTTCATAGTATACAAAGACCACGCGTAAAAAGAGATGTCTTATCCCAACAGGATTTGGCGGTCAAATCCCCGAGATGGACACAAGGGCCCAAACTCATAAGAGCCGACCTAATTTTCGATATTGTGACGTTATGTTCGACTGTCACGTTGATAAATTTGCAAGAATAGAGTTTTTCAAAAAAGTGAAAGCGAAAAAAATTTCTATCGTCATGAGTATGACTTTTAATGAAAACGAACTATAATTAAGAGTCTAACAGGATATGATGACGTTTAAACTCACGAGATACTTACAGATTACAACATATGTTATAGCAACTGTGCTAACAGACAAGAGGAACCTGTAAAGTCGTTATCACGTTAATGTAGATTACATCATTATTCATTCATTAATAAATTAACATAAATCTGAAGTATAGAATTAGAAATGACGTATGTTTGGAGCCATGGAAATGAAAGCAAGGAAACTGATACATTTACAATGAAAGGCCTCAGAGTATTGGGAACATATTTTCGTAGAAGCAAATCCTGATAAGCAGCTTTCCGTTCAATCACGTGATGAATGCGTTAAGTTAAGGGGATTTATATGAGATTCAGGAAACCATAGCTCTTGAAAGACCACGTACGCAGACCAACCCCTTCCTTGTTAAGTTTTCACACAACTTCCACAACAACAAGTCAAAGTTGTATACCGATGGGAGAATCATTACCACCATATACAGGTATGTAGTTACAGAATAGTAGAAGTATTTTTTTCCAAAGTCCCCTCGACTCTCTGGGGAAGAGCCAAAGGGCGAAAACCAAACGTTTTCTCCCGAAGGAATTTTGCTCCCCAAAGGAGAGAATAGTAGAAGTGTAGTATTAAACGATATTAATATGAGAACGTTTTTTTGAATAGCCTTGACTTTACTAAAAGATACACCACTTAAGGGAGAAAAAAAACCGCAATTTTAACGAACGTCACATTGTGTAAAGTAAGGGCCTCACATTTACCTAGGTGTGTGTGGAGGAGAAAGGGGGGGGGGTTAGGGATAGGGGTGTATGACTTTCTTTTCCTTTCTTGCTCAGAAGAACCTTCGTATGGTTATGTCAGCTAAGTTCTTTGAATATTTTGAATGAAGTTATGTGATAAACTTACATTTTGGCGTTTTAGATACCTATAAAACGTACATGCATGGTTTACGTCCAGTCAAATCTTCCGTAGGACTATAAGCGTGAGTTGTCAACTTGCATTCCAACACACTCCTTTTTAAATGTTCTACCCCACAACTATCTGTAAAGCTTTCTTTGGCTTTCAGTGAGGCCAATGTGTAAGTGCTTAATTTAAATGATTTGGTTGAATAATTCCTCACACCGTGTAAACCAGTTGATTCTTTGACATTCTAAACTGATCTATGCTTCCACCAAAGAATGGGGTTTCTGCATAGAATTATCAACATGATGTTATTTGTGATGATGTAAGTTAGCAGAATATGCAAATAGGGTCAAGAAATACTTCAGTCTTTTGATAGCTAATGCTAATACATGCCCTTAATTATAAACGCTCGATCACCATAGCAACATGACGATGTTTAAGTCATCTTTATGCACGAAGAGTAAGTATTAATAAAAGTAATCCCGCTTGTCAATTAATGTACAAGACAAACAGGCTCACCAGTCTGTATGAATAACAGAAAGATATGACAATGTTTACAAGTATATTTCGTCACTGCCCGTAAACACAATTGCCAACGACTACAATTGATTTGAGAAAGAAAGATTGGAATGTTCGTTGAAAAAGGAAGATGAAGAATTAAATTCATTATTATTGTCAGGAAATTCTTGCTCTCACATGGGTCGGAAAATCAGGACTTCCAACAGGCAAATCGCTTTAAATCATGCATATTTCCATGTCAAACAGAGAGGCAAAGACAAGTGCAAAGCAGGTGCGCGACCTCCTCGAAATGGTATGTATTACTCTTAACATATTTGTTTCCCTTTAGTGATTAAAATGAAATATCACGGGAAACGTAATGAACAAGCTTTCGACAAACGGCACAAGTAATTAATGAACAGTGTTAATTGTTTGTGGCAATTGATCGCTTTGAGTTTCGAGCTTCCTGTATAGTCACAAACTTCGTTAAACATAACTACATCAGTTTGTCTTTTACTTTATGACGTTTGAGTAGCACCTTATGACCTATTCCTCAAAATGAATATTCATTACTCATGAAATAAGATTAATGAAAGTGTCATGAAGACTATTTATACAGAGCTTTTGGCGAAACCGGATGATTTTCCTCTCTTCACTCTCGTTCGTCAAAAAGGGACAAACTTAAAAAGGGACTCTACGCGAATGTTCATTTTCGCTTGAAACGTTAAGTGAAAGTTTCCGCATTTTTCTAAGAAGGACAGCCATTTCCGAAAATAACTTCCACTTTCGTCGGTAGATTTCATGTCACTAAATAGATATGGAATAAGGTACACGTTTGCCATGGGAAAAGACAGATTTTAATGTATGACATGATAAAATAGTAAGAGAAAGAGACTTCCTACGTTTCCAGGAAAACTTCCTTTGATATATGAAACATTTTCTGTTCTAAGAAACCATGTAGCAACCACATGACATTTTGTTTCTTAACGACTGCTTTATTTTGAAATTCGTTTGATGTCCGATTGTGAAATCTGGCTTTGACATTCGATGACCGACTTGTCAGATAATAGGTGCGTGTCATTGCACTTTTCGTCTAATTCACATATGAGGAAACCCCGCATGACACGCTTTACAGTTATTGCATAAAGCTGTAGATGGCACACTGGAGCCCCACCAGACAGATATAAAGGCCCTTGTATACTGAGAAAAACGTGATCTTTTTAACATGAGGACGTCGACGCAGTTGTACTTTTAAACAGTTTTGTTGAACATGAATTCTGTCAGCATTTTTGAAAATCGTTCGTCGATTATCCTCTTGTTACAATTTCCATGCCCTTCACAATTTGTCTACACAGCATCTTTTCGGGACTTTTGAAAGTCAAACGGCAGAATGGACAATGAACTTACACTTGCGTCATTTCATTTCTAACCAACTTTGGTTGAGAATTTCTTTTTCGTTTAGTGCAATCCCTGTTTTTTTTCTTTTAACTTTCGATGATCGTTACAGTATGTCACGTGGCTGAAAGACTGATATCATCCGTAATATCTCCATATATAGAGGAACTTAATAATACGTAATAGGAAACATTGCCAGCATATTTTAATTTTCCAGAATAGTCTAAGTTAAGTTAGAGAATATCTGTCAAAATACAATATTAGTGTAAAAATAACACTGTCACCACGTTTAATTTTTGCACATAGGGACTGCATGTTTAGCAAAAACGAAGCGTTGCACAAATATTTAAGTATAAGTGTAACTAACAGAATAACAAAGTTTGATAAAGTCGTGGCATACTTTTACGTAGAGAATGCCACCGTTGGAACGGCAACAGTTGCTCCATGGTATGGCACTTCACACAAGTCCATTTTCAAGACCGTTAAATGGTTTTCTTAGAGGAACGACCGACCCATCAAGGCCATTACAGACCAGAAACCGGTGCGAAAATTTAGCAGAAAGGGACCCGCAAAGTGTAGAACGAAGAAGTTTATAGAGTAATTACGTCATTGCCCCTATTGATTTGCTTGTTCGGCTATTAAGAGCTCAACACCTTCTTCGGGGAAGGCTGAATATTTTCAGGTTACTCGAAACTGAAAACTGTCTGATGAGTTTCCATAGAAAAGTAGGCCTAAAGGGGTATTCCCACCCATATGTATAAGACATTTTCGTGTAACGTCAAAACTTTTATGTTGACCGTAATGTTTTACCTAGTGATAAATTTTAACAGCTTATGTAAATAAGTGTGTCAGCATTTGAGAGATGGTCGGATGATTATTTTTCTATTTATGAAGATGTGAATAGTGCAGTGAAAAGGTTCCAGGCATTACTTTGATTACTATATTTGGATAAACCACGTTAATCGCATAGGTGCAGCTTCAGATACAAACCCGTAAAATTGTCTGGACAACTTAATTACGCGAGGAAAGCTCTAACAAAGAGAACTTGGAGAAGTCATAAGCTACAGAAAAATCAATATAGAAACTCTTAAGAGTCGTGTGCGACTGCGCAAAGTTGGTGAGCAGTGTTTAGGATGACACAAGCCTTTGTAGAAACAGCTAGAGTCTTGTACCTATTCTGGTATTACTTCTTAGATTGTAATGCCAAAGTTTGACATCAAATTTACCCTGATTGTAATTAGCCAGAACAAAAGATTTTTAAAACAAGCAGATACTCTCTAGCATTAAGTCATGCGGAGTGGGCATGGTGGTGACTCAGTTATATTTGCAAAGTTTAAAATTTGTCCTGAGCTGGATCTTCTTTTCGTTTTAATATTGGCCTCTCGAAGAATCAATATCGCAAACTAATGTTGCCGTATAGTTTTCGGGCAACCCATTAAAAAACAACCGGTGCAAATCGCACGCAATGTAGGTAAACAACTCTACCTTAGCACATAGACCGAAGAGCTCTCCACAGTTGCACAACATAGCAGTTATCAAAGCTAGCTCTCTCGGGCCCACCTATTACAATGCAAGAAAACATTCGTCCTCCACGGAATCGCTATCGTCTTTAGAATTCCTTTTGATGGACTAAGAAGTACAGACTGGTCTCACTTCGGGGAACGACTTCCGACCTAACTTGACCCCAGCGAACATTCTGACGAAACATTCACATAGGCACACTATAGATCGCTACGGAGACACTGTGATAGTAGGGCCGTTAATCCGTCTATTCGAATGACATGCGGTAGACTATGCCTCTACTGCTCGCCGCCGTCATTGTGCCGACGAGTCTCAGCAAAGAACTTAACTACCGTTAACTAGTTAACCGAAGCTGGAACTGGCCAAGTTTGGAAAAGAAACCACAAAGACAGTTAAGTCACACAGTCACCGAGGCCATACAGGTACGGTACATTGTTCCTGTTCAATGGTTTGACGTTACGCGGCGGGTTAGCCATCGGACTGCGTGTGTGGTGTACCGGGATGCAGCGACATTTGAAATCAAATCAGATCGTGCAGTATCTCTGTCTGTAGTCAAAGTTCTTCTCCGAAACAGAATAGTGTGAAAAACACCAAGATACACTGTCAGTAGCGTAAAAAAATTCTCTTTAACTTTGAATAAAAAGTTAGTTCTAAAAGTTTGTCTTATGAGCCAAAATTTGTGAATTTCTGAGGGATTATGGTGCAAAGCCTTCAGTACTTGACGAGTCGCACCGTTCCCACGTCATACAACAGGGCTCCAGTTTTGACGAGCCTTGTGGGGGGTCTCCAAAGAGAGGACATCCAAACCAAAAATATCAAGATTTAGTCAAATCTTTCAGCAATACCTACAGTTAAAAATAATCCCAAAATACGAAACGGTTTAAAATATTTCGTTGATCTCCCAAATACATCTTCTCAACTCCTCGACCGAACCGTCATTTTTGAATTCTTTGGACGCACGGGCCTAAAAAGTGCCGAAATGGACAAATGGTTGGAAAGAGAGTTGTGTGTCAGAAATCTACGTTACGATGACATGCCATGCACTTCTTTGTACCCCTGTCAAGCCCCCATTAGACGGAAATTAAGTCCTCACGATGCCCCATAACATTGCCGTCAACCCTTGGAGAAACTACCGCTCCCGCGCTGTTATTGCGTCCCGTGCACTATGAATAGCATGTGTTACTCTATTCCTACGTTAACTTTGAACTGTGTTTAATCATGTACAGCGGTTTTGTGTATTTCTATATATCTTATCGCCTTCCTTTTGTCAAATTTCGAACTTCCTTGTTTCATTTCTCGTCTGCAAACCATTCCGGCGTTGTTGCCGTAATTCCCGAACATTCCTTCATAGCATGCACTCTAAATGATAGCCAATACACACGATTAATGTCAGAATAGACGGCAATATTAATTCTAACCATGACATTGTTCTCTTCAACATGGCCGCCATGAAAAGCATGCAATGACGTTCTACGAAATGTACGACTGACGCAGATGCTAACGGCACTAGTGCGGGAATTGTGTCTACGACGCAATGATGCCTCGTCGTTTCTATCGTACACAATTGCGTATCTTAGGTGGATCCCTTGTCTTAAATGCTCATTTGGCAATGTAAATTACACAAATGGTTAGAACAACATGTATTATTTTGCTAGCAACGTGAGAGGATTACAATATATTCTTACCTGCTTCTAAAATTCGCGTCCGATCTTTCTCGCCTTTAATGCCCATCACATCCAAATCCGGGGTTCCTAAGTAGGAAAAATCGCTCTCCACATCATATCCATTGTTTTGAAAATTTTTTGCATATTTCCCCAATCCTATCGGCGCCAAAAAATTATTGACACCAATGTCGTTCATGGCGTAATAGACTAATTGTCCCGGATACAATAGCAGAGAAATTTAAGCAAACCTCTCCGTAAAAGACTCTATATTTTGAAGTCCTGTTTTATCAGAAATTCACTGAAATCATATCCTAATAGAAGCTCGATACGTCAGGCGTTGGCAGTTCCTCGCGTGTTTATGCCAATCCATTGGTTAGCACCCTGGCAGGTCCTTTTCTTTGCTCCTTACTTCCCTCATGACGTAATGGTCAAAATTCTACAATCCCTCTCTAAGCCTGACACGTTCGGGAGTGCAATCAATGATAATTTATGTATATATTTATATATGTATGTGACGTCAAATTACGTTCCGTTCAAAGGTCATTGTGTATATCGACAACCCACACATACACACACAGTCCACGGATACCACGTTGACAAACTAGAGAGGCGGTCAGTTGTAAATATCAACCCATCACGTACAGAACTGTTCGCCCAGAACCTTACCAGCAAAGATGGCTTTAGAAAATGGAACCAGCAACCATGTCGGAGAGCAGAAAATAGCCCTTATAACAGGGATAACTGGTCAAGTAAGTTTGTTCGATCACATCTTTGATAAGATTCGTATAACCATTTTCAAATGCGAAGTTAGTGTCCTACTCAGCTACAGTGCCATTCCAATGGTAATTGTTACGTGGCCTAGGCAGTGTGATATGGTTATGGGTATGAGCGAGTTGTGTACACATACTCAATAAATGAGACGTATACAGTACAGCAACGTAATATTACTGTGTTTACACTGTCTGAGACGGTTATGAGAAATGTGTGAATTTGTCACCAGCTGTATTTCTCTATGATCATGCGCTTTTAATACCCCTTTTGAGTTAAGTGTAACACGGAGAATGTATTTCATGAACATTGTCCCTTTGCATAATATTGTGGCTTCTGTTTTTGTAACAAAGAACAAGCACTTGTAATGCAATTGGCTGTATTCCCTAGCCTAAGTGAAAGTAAGACCTAACTTCAAGGCCTATTGTTAACTCAATGTAACACACAGTCTGTATGGTACTTTGGAATACATTGAATGTTTGACCTGAAATGGTAGGCCTACATGAATAGTATGGAACATTTCAAGTGAGGTTTGTTTTGCAAAACACTTACATTGTGTTTCCTGGCATGCACATTGTAGGCCCTGTTGTAATTTCCTGTAAAGTTCAGTAGATTATTCCACAACTAGTGTACTAGGCTTAGACTAGGTCCAGTAAAAAATACCTCTCCCACCCCCAACATACACTAGACAAAAAATTTGAAACTGTTTATAAGCATGGTTTAGGCCTATAAACATATGATGAACTTTTTAAAAATATTAGAGGTATGTCACAGTCATACACAAGGAGAATTTTCTTCATGTTTTTGATGAACTTTCTTGGAATTTTATAGTCTTACAAGTAAACCTTATCATATTTTTTGTTAAAGGGATTATAAATCTATGAGGTCATTCCATGTGAACTTTCTCCTAGTGAGGGTACGGGTTATCTCCCAGGTGTTGCTGAAATTTATTTCTAGCATTTGTCTGTGTGTATAATGAAGACAAGAAAACTACAAGGCTTAAACTCCCAAGTTGTTTCAGAATTATGGCACCTGAAATTCATGGAGGTAGATTTTTGTGCTTCTAACAATAACCAGTCCACTTACAAGGAAATAGCTATCTGCGATGAACTAGAGCTCGAAAGAATCTTTTGTTTAATATGCCCTTAATCATTTGTTAGGCCTATCTGTAAAGTTGTGTACAATATTTGAGCATTAAATACAGTGATGGAATCATTTAGCTTGTACTGAATTTGAGTGATCAAGTATTAAGTTAAATTGTAATAAAGTTTAAGAATCTTTTTCAAAACTCAACAATTTTCAGCATGGCTCTTTCACCAACTGGTATTGGTTACAGGTACCAAATAAAAAGGGCTTATTGAGTTGGTTTACAAAATTCATGATTTTCTCAAACTTATCGAGATTTACCCACATCTTGATGGTAAATGATCAAACTAAGAGATTCCGCACATCTGACTCACAACTAAAATGGCAGTGACAGGGTAATTAATGATTAAAATCATTCATTACAAATTTGTGACCAGATACTTTTTACCAATATGTGGTAATTATATATGCAGTCCCTGTCCACCAAAGCTTAAACACACATTTTTGGTAACTGCAGGAAGTGAAACATGAGTAATGAGGCTAAATAGAAGCCTTGGCATGTAATGATTTCCTTCAAACTTGTCACAGAAATAGTGAGTGTCAACTCAATGAGCCCCTTTAAAGTGTGCTACTGTAATTGTAATAACAGATACGATTATTGATCTTGCATTATTTTTCTTGCCTAGTTGTTGGATTTTTTTTTTTTTTTTTTGAGCAGCAGTCAAACTTCAGAGACAAAAACTACACCATAAATTTCACTTTCATAGCCAAAGTCCAGTTGGAATGGCTGTTACCTGGTTTGAATTTTTAGCAAAGAACCCACAAGAAAAGGCCAACAGGACACCTGCATGGGCCCAGCTGTTTTGTGTGCTTTTTGGGGTACAAGCCTTTGTTTGAGTTTTACTTTTGTTGATATTAACAAAGTCCTGGATAGAATCATTTGACATCATTTCAACATTACTACATACTTTTCCACAATGTGCGGATACTGGGTATGCATGAGATGAGTGGTATTGTGCAGACTTCAATACCCAGCATTGCCCATGAACAATTCCCAGATTACTGATGAAAACAGTAATTTGAATGGGAAGACTTAATACAGAATATAATACAGGTTGTTAAGTAGCCAAATTGACATCATTGCATACATGTTTCATACAAAAAGAGCATTCATTTGCTATTGAGAGTGTCATGTTTAAACAGGTGCAGACTAGACTTGGAATTGTCTATGGAATGCATACATTGTTTTCACTGTCATTGTTGCTATGATGATCTAGGGTAATTTCGTAGTTGGCAGTATTTGTTCTTTGATTAAAAGTGCTACAAGTGAAGTCTATACTTGATGCTAGTCTGTAGCTCTTCCAGTAGACAGTATCCTTATCTCAGGAGCTGGACATGATATAGTACATCAGAAAGGGAAGTTCACCTTGCGCTTCCTGTAGGTCAGTTGTATAGACTGTACAGCTGCCAGGAAGTTGTTTTCTTTTGAAGCCATTAAGTTCTATAATAAAGTGCTTGTGTATTCAAATCTTTGCAATAAAAGATAAGTGGCAGACCGATATTGTGTGACCTCATTGTTCATGACTGGTGTCTGGCTAAACACCTGGTGTACTATCTATACCCAATCTGGTCACAGATGATTATGTGTCTGCAATCTCAGTGACATCTGGTGCTTTTTGCCACCATTTCTTACCTCATACTCAGGTGTGCCAGTTGATGTATTCTTATCAATATGCCCAGTCAAAGAGAGTCTGTTGGGTAGATTGCTGTACCCCCTCAAGTTGTATAAATACAATTACTTTAATGTGCTCTCTTTGCATATAACATCTGTTATATTGCAACTAGAGAATAGGGAGAGTGTTTGCATTATGGTTTGCAGTTGCTGGATTGCAGCACCTGAGTCCATAATTCTGAAGAGAAAAACTGTGTTTTTACCAGAAATTTTGCTTCACTTTCTTTTCTTCCTTAATTCAGTCAGCTATACAGTTAAGTGAAAAGTGCAGAAGACCCTCACATACTGTACCAGTCTGCAATATATTTGAGTAGAAGTTTAACCCTCGTCAGCCCCCTCCGGGCCCTCCCTGTGATATCCCTGTTTCATATGTCCATGTCTGTACCAACTTAATTTTTGGGGAATAATTAAGTGCTTACAATTTGCATAGCAGTTTTGAGGTTACTTGATCACAAAATCAGTGAATATGTGATGGTTATATGCACAAAAACTGCTACAAAATTTTGCATTTGTGTAGCGATTTGAGCAGCTTGTGTAGCAATTTGAACAGCTTGTTTAGCAAAATGAGTACATACCATATAAAGTTATTCCTTGTTCTCCATTTGTAAATTATAAAGATGATTAATCATGAAAAGAAAAATTAAAGAAGCTTGAAAGTTCATTGTGGGAAAGTTTGGTTTATGGAGGGAATATTGGCAGGTGGAAGGAAGTTTGGGGTTTTGTATGTGTAGGAAACTACAGTAGGCCAAACTGTTACTTTGTGAGAAGAAAAATTGGACTTGCTTACCTAGAAAAAATGCTTAGTTGTGTGCATGTTTCATTTCCAAATTTTATTCACTGCCTCTGCATTGAAGTTGTTACAGTACATTGTAACTTACCATATAGTTTTGAAGGAAAACAATTAGCTGAAGTACCATTATTGTTTATGGATGAATGATGCAAGTTCTGTTGTTTTTAATGCTGACATGAAGTATTTTTATTTAATCATTTGATGTTTACTTATAGGAAGCACCTTACATAACTCAGCATATAGGCATACAAATTCATGCTAATCTGTAGAAACCATTGGTAGAAAATCTTGTTAAGGGTAACATAGAATGTTTGATAATAGGATTGACAGTGTCCTGAAAGAGATTTAAAAATGGTCTCTAAATGCTCTGTTGTATTGTGAGCATTGGAGCATACTAAGTGTATTTATTTTGCTAATCCCTATAAAAGAGGGTAGTATGGTTGCCTAGGATACTGTACCTCTTAGCTGGTTGTAATTTATATCAATTGGCTGACAGGTATAGTGGGTAATACAATAGCATTAGTTGGTTATACAGTTCAGTTCATTGTATAATTGATAAGAAAGAAGTTCCCCTGTACACTTTGTAGGCAGAAGTAAGTTCATCACAGTGCTATGGTCAATATGTTTCGGTTTATAAGCCCTTTCCCAGGCATCCCTGATTTCCTGTTGTACAGTACACTGTGTAGTCAGATAGGTGCAGGTCTTGAAATAATAGGGTGTTCATTTGAAATATGAACTAGATTAGTACCTTAGCAAAATTTGAGGTTGAAATGTAGCAAATATGTGTCCCTATCAGTCAGGTTTGTTTAAAATGCAATTCTGGGTTTTATTTTAAAAAGTAAGATTCTTTAATAAATCAAGAGAGGGTGGAAGGTTTAGCGAGGGTTGGTGCGGTTGCAACTGCAACAAAGAGTAAGTGTTAATGTGTTATAATAAACTGGTCAGATTAGGTAGCAGAAGACAAATAAGATTAAATATTTGAAGATTAAATCACTTGGATTGTTTTGTCTATTTCATTGAGTCTCTCAGCCACACGACCTAGAACTCGATCCTGGAGAAAGATCGTCATATCGCTCCAGGAGAAAACAAGTTGCCAATTCAAAAACGCGTGGGGAACCCCTTTTTACATATGAGAACGAATGCAATAAAGAGCATAACTGGTTGATTATTGGAGTACAAAACTTAAAAAAATTTTACTTCGCAATTTTCGGTTCCCATGGAACCTTCCTCATGGGGCCTATAAGGATGCGTGGTTTTTATTGAACAGCATTTGCATAACCTGTCACACGAATGACACCACAATCCCCATGAATTCAGTGTTTACAAATGTTAATTCTGTCAGTTGTGAAGATAACAAATTAGCATCCCTATAGATATTTGGATGACTTTTTTGCTATCAAGCAGCAATCGTTTTCTCGGCTCAGCCTGATAAAAGTCCACTCCATTCAGTGATGGGCCAATCTAGGCTCATCAGTCTGAGCATCCTTGCTACATATGTGACATTCTCAAAACTATCAACGTTGATGGCATCCTCAGTCAGTTTGCTAAAGACAAAGCCAGCCCATTCCATGATGGGTTCAATATTCAACTGAAATACAAGTAAACCCTTTTCCCCAATTAGACACTTGGAAAGGGGAAAGTTTGCAGAAATATGTAACTCATATGGAAAACAGAATATCTAATCTCTGGTCAATTTCCAGAACATGAGATTTCAAAATTGAAAATGTTTAGATGCAACTTGCAAAGCCTGGAAAGTGCCATTTCCAGCGATCTGGGAAGTATTTTCTGCCGACCTTTCCTTGCATGCTACTCGTCAACCTATGGTGGCCCTCCACTTAGATAGTGGGCCTAATTGTGAAAGAGCCCCCCCCCCCGTACTTTTCTGGCCTGGCCCCCCACAAGCTGAATCTGGCCGTAATTATGAAGCAAAAGGAAAATTCCACGACGTTTCGAGTATATAAAAATTGCAACTGACCAACAATCAAATAAAAGTAGAGAAAGCACACAAAGAAAAAGGCACGAAAAGAACGGTTGTTAAAATTG
>WURT03000026.1:639818-689212 GCA_009936505.3 Holothuria glaberrima
TCCGGTAGTCTGACTTGCAAGGATGCATCACGGCCTGACGCCGCGGCCGCAACCCTGTTCATGGCTTTGGAGCCGTCGGTATAGATTGCATGATACTGATGATATTTATGTCTCAGCTGATAGCTTACTGGAGTATACATGGTTATATAGGCATATACAAGGAAAACACAAATTAATCGGTTCAGACACCATTTTGACTATCCACGTTTGTCAACGAAATTACACTAATTTCTCACTAATTAGCCTAACTCTATTTCTGACCATTTTTTACTACTTAGCCCAATTTTGAACAATTAGTCAGAAACTAGGAAAATTACGTTTACAATAGTCGTTTCTTGATTCAGAGATACATATCATTTGAACTTGAGTAAGGGACGTAGTATGATACCAGGGTTGGTTGATATTTATCAAGCGGATTTAAAACACGATTAAAATCGTGATTTTAATTGAAAAAAATCATGATTTAAATCGATTTATTTGATTTAAATCGAATTAGTTGATTTAAATCACTGGTTTAAATTATGATTTTTTTAAAAAAAAATTAAAAAAGTCACCGTATACTGGTATAGGCTGCGACTTACCTACATGGTTGTTACATACACGTGGAAAATGGCAGACAATTAACGACTGTTAATATGGCTATGTCAACTAAACCAACATTGTAGCAAGGCCGTCAGAGCCTTGAAGGACTGGGCAGGGGAGAGGGGCTACAGACCCCACTAATTTCAGTTTGAAGATTTTTTTTTCAAAAATTTATCATGAGCTGAGCCTCAGAAGGGCCCAAAATTACTTAGGAAACAGCAAAATCTAGAAGCAAGAAGTCTCAGCCCCCAGTTGTGGAAACTTTCCTACGACCCTGTATGACCTTCCTCATTAAGACTAATACATTCTAGTTAACTTTATATGCTACATGCTGCACTTTCTAAATAACCTACGTAGCGACCTTTGCTTCAGAGGGCTGTTCTTTGGTAACGATGAGCTGACAGAAAGAAAACTTTGTTCTCTCTCAGGGCTATTTGCTAACCTGCTGACTGTCTTAGTCTGTTAGTGGTGAAGAATAAGCGATGTGTAAGGGAACCAGTGAACGAAAATTATGAAGGGTCAACTTTGATCTCTCTTTCCCATGGGTTCTCGAAACGAAATTACTCTAGATGGCTTTCAGTAAGGCTGTAATGGCACCACCCCCCCCCCAATAAAAAAAATCAAGTTATCACTTACTTTCATGATATTTAAATAAAGAAAGAAAAAATTCTTCGGCTTTCAATTTTCTCTAGAAATTCAGACAAATTTGCAATGCTATATAAAAAGTCACAACAGGACCAGTTGCTTTATATTTTTCAGTGAAATCGGTTTGAACTTTTATCAAATTAAAAGTTGCCGCACTAGGCTATCTCATCATTTCTCTGAATTGAAACTCTGTAATATGGAAACCATTATTTGTACAGCAATTTTATAAATCTTATGGTATGAGTTCCACTATAATTCAAACAGATTACGTACAATAACACAGGAAGTGACGTTGTCGCCATGTGACATCTTGCTTGAGTTACTTTTATTTATCATTTATAAAAGAAAGCCTCATGCAGTCAAAAAAAAATTGTATTTAGAGAAAACTTCAAGATGGCAAAGTAATACCTGTTTGAACTAAAGTTAATTAAAACCACGTTTACCATCATATATTAGAAATTATTATTTTTATTACCACCGTCCCAGAAATTGAGGGCTTTATTCATCCTGTTTACAAGTTTATTAACATTTTTACATTCCCCCCCCCCCCTCAAACTCTTGATTGAACAGAAATACGCATGTTTGTAGGTATGCTTGCCTCTCCTAAATGAAATTAAAAGCTCTAGCAAGTAGTTATGAGTTTAAGAAAGACGTACAGTTCAATGTTTCTCTCGTTACATAAACCATGCTTGCTTCAAGGACTAAAACTGACCACCAAGTGTTAATCAACATAGACTGCGGAGACGGGGTCTACGGGGGCTTTAACTTTCCTTCTGCCGTGGACATTTTTGGCCGCCTTAAACTGCTTTTATTTTATTAAGCATATTGGGCCGCTTCGATGATTAGCCCTCTACTTCAAAATTGGTTCCGTGGCCCCTGATCAATTGGGCTACAAAAATTAAAGACAGGGAAACAATACGCAGATATGAGGATGCGTCCGTGCAACAAAAATATACACTGCATCTTTTGGAACAGGAAAGAGTTTGAGTGGGCCACTGAGTATGAATTATCACGGGAAAGGGGTGGGGTGGGAAGGAGGAGTGCAGAGGGTGGAATGGATTACAATATCTCTTTATTAACTTATTGCACTTATGTAAAAAATAGAATGGATACTGATATTGAAGAGGGAGGGAGGAAGGGAAGAAACACTCAGACCTTCGGCAAGGAGTATACACCGTAGTCACTGAAAAGATCGCTAACATTTATAAAGTGAGTTCCGCTCCAACCGATCCATTGCAAAGTGCAGACGGTACCAATCCGATAAAAAGTCTACACAATGACAAGTTGCTCCATCAATAACTCTTAAGTGAATCCATCGTACGTCTGAGGACTCAGCACGCACGAATGGTAATGTTTTCCTAGAAATCCCCTCCCAGTCTTTTCTTCCCCTTTCCCTTAGAGTAATTCACTTCAGGGTTTCGCTATAAACACTGTGACTAAAGACTGAGATTCATGCTGCTCATATGTCTCTGTCGAACCCTTGGATCAACGATAGCCGTAAAAAATATGACAGAAGAAACTTATTTGTTACCGTTATGTCGTGAAATAAATTATCCATTTGTATAAATAAGAGTATGCACTCGCTATAATCTCTTAAAACCCATTCTGAAGAATTATGAAGCATTCTTCAGACTTAGAGAATATTCGTTACGCTAACATTTCTAAAAAGTACTCTAACCTTTTTGAGAAAATGATGGCTTGGAACAAGATGAAAGAGTTTATATAAAAAAGACAAAATGGAAGAAACCAGTTTCACAGGCAATAGCTGAAAAGAGAGCTGTTGCCATGGTAACAGACAACATGTTAGGTGTGGAAGAAGTTTACGATTGTTTGTAAGTTTTTCAGTAAGAAACGTCACAGAGTTGCAGTTGCTTCTTTGATGGATATGCTAGCCTGCACACATTGATAAACAGAATTACAAACATGTTTTGGACATGCGACAACCGAACATTTGCGTAACAATTAGTACAAGTTATTTTCACTCATGTTCCACAGAAATAAAAACGTAGCGTTCGCTGTGTAATGTTATTTGCGCATGCGTGTGAGAAGCATAAAACCTGAATAGACCAAACAGGCAAAACTATTTTCAAAGTCAAGAAATCTGCAAGGCATTTTCTCCCTCTTCCAAGCCTCTCCTCTGTCCCTACTGTTGTTTAAAAATCCTTTTTCATAGATAAGATACGTCAGATACGTGGGACCAAACCAGATGCGATATTTTATTCATGATGAAAGTACTGATCAGCTTGGCAAAACAGTTTTCTAGAAAAGAGGACAAAACGTTATCGATGAAACACTATCTGGATTTAAAACGTAATAATTTTTGACTTTTGACAAAAAGCCTCAAAATTTCAGAATTAGTTCACTCGACCTCAGTTTCCTATCTGTTTGATTTGGATAAGAGCGTTGAAACATTTTATAAGTTTATATGCTGCCATTTCAGAAATAACAATTGTATTTACCCTATTTGCTAAAAGCCACTACAAAATAAATTTTGATTGCTCGTAAATTTCAGGCCGTTAGTTTTGTTATGTGGTTTTCCGCACTCAAAACTTACATTTGAAACAAATGGGTAGCTAAAGCCCCTCAGGTTCCTACCGGTCTGAGCTTGGCCATATATCTTCGGGCGCCGCCGCCGCCAAGCGGACGGCTATCCATCCTCCTAGATCACGATTGATATTGATGGGACCACGAAGACTCTTGATCCAACTGCTGTCACTTGCATAGCCCCTATAGACTCCACTGGAGCCGTTTAATTTCATCTGTTCCCACTTTTAACCACATTTGGTACGGAAGACACGTTTTTTGAGGGAATGGTTAAAGCTTTTGGCGATGTCCAATACACCGCAGTTCCAATTTCAAGTGCCTTAACAACTTCCCCTTCTGTCGCTCTATTGTTTGGAGAGGTTACCATCGATTCCATGCAAAATAACGGAAATTTGCCCCGATTGCGATAAGCATACTCTTTCCCTTGTTCACTAAATCGCTTAAGAATGGTAAGGAGGTCAATATTAATTGCTAAGGTGATCTCTACCACGCAATCGAGGCCTTTCGGAAATTGTCCGAGTGAGTTTTTGTAGGTTCCAGGCAATTTTTCTCGACAATTATAACCATTTGTACACGAAGTAAAATGGTATTTATAACAGGTTGACATCAAGCGCCTCTATGCCATGGCAAATGCTGCACAATCAGGTCCCGGTGCTTCCAGTGGTCCAAGTCAAATATTTTACCATACACATCCAAACGGAATGGGTTTTAAATATGTTAGATGTCGCTCGAACAGTACATAGTAATCCCAAACAATGTGAAATGCAGACTGCATTTCTGGTAAAATGTTCATCACTACTAGGCCTATAATCCAATCAGATTATTCGGGTTGTACGTACCCATGACCTTTAACCCCTTGCTGCTTCGGTTCAAATTGACAGCAAGGAAACAACAATTTTTACACGACAACTATATAACGGGATAATTTTTGAAGCTGCATAACTATATGCACAAGCATAGGTTATTTAGTGAAATGAAAAACATTCCATGTGTGACTAGCATTCGGAGGTTACTTTCGGCCTCAAACCTTTAAACACGTTAACATATTTAAGTTTCCTAAGAACATGCAATATTTTTAATTATGTACCTAAAAGCTACTCAGTAATTGCATTTGACTTCTTTGACACAAGATCAGACTGGATGCTCAACCAGGGCATCACCTCTTCATGATTTCAGCTAACCCCATGTCGCATATTTAACATCGATAGAAAGCAGACTCCAAGAGAAATTAACGATAACGACTATTAAATATCTTGAGCGGTCGCAAGCTTTTTTCCTCACGACTATTATAAAAGTTCAAAACACTAACGTTTCTTCGGGCCCCTCCCCTCTCAGATCATACTTTTAAACAATAAGAAAATAATGATATTTCAACAAAGATCATCGTCACTTATTAATAACCATCGGAAAACCGTACATGGGTCCTTGAGCCAACCCTTCCAAACGCATGTTTTGTATGGTCCTGAAAATTTCATCTCAATTAGTTCTGATTTAGCACAAAATGAGTTCCAACATCAAACATGATGAAAAATGGACGAACCCTACAAAAATTCCACCGTGAATTGTACCGACTTGTAAATTAAGATGAGCGACTAAACTGATTCAATTATCGGAAATACATACTCAATTCGTCTCGTAGAATTCAGGACTAACATCTCCAAACCATAATTTGGATATTGTCCAAAAGGTTTCTATTTTCTTTAACAAAACACACAACCGGTTTCTCCCTCATGGCTGATCTATTTGTTATCTAAGCCTTTAGTTTTGTCATTACATATATCGTGTTCCATTATTTATGTTACAACTAATTACTTTTAATCAAACAACCGCCCGTTCCTTCCAGCAAGAAAACGAAAGTACTTACGAATAATTTTATTCAGTTATCATTAACAGATAACGTTCAATTCATACAGGGAGAATAGTCTGGAATTAACTGTCTCAAATCTTTAAACCATGCCAAGAGAAATCGCGTCCGGGTAAACCTTTGAACACTGATAATAAACAATCTATTACAAGGAAAATATTTACAACTTTTTCAGACTCTCCGTATATGCATTCCGATTGATTGACGTATCATCATGCAGAACGTTTCCAGAAGAATTCTTACAAGTTCCCTACTTTTCGGCCTTACCACAGTCAAAACAGACTATCTCCGGGACAAACATTTTTAAGAAAGTATAGCATTGTTTAATACCGAAGAAGAATGGATTTTTTGAGTCCTAGCTTTTCCCTTTATTATAAATCATAAGACGACTGGTGTCAAGTCTATACAGGTGGTCCTAACGTGGGCTGCTTTCTGTTTACGCGCGAAAACTTCGGCCTTCCTCGCTTCATTTTTTCACCCTCACCTCACACGAGTGAAGGTTGTTGCTTCGATGAAATCTGAAGTTCCTCTTGAGGGATCAATTGAAACTATTAAACATGTTAACTTTCGCGCGAAAAGCATGTATCATTAAAAATTTATGAATTTAACAAGAGCGATTAAGTTACGGCTCGCGTTAGCCAATCTCAAGTCAATTACACGTGGCGAGACGGTTTTGACAGAATATTAAATGTCTCGAATGAAAATAGGTTGTTTGAAAGATTGAAAACTTTCCGTTTTTGGCAAGGGTCGCAAAGATGAGTGGCATAGTGAGTTTAACTGTTTTTAGTTGACGTGTCAGGCAATGTTTAAAAATCACAAAATTAAGCAAAAACTTTCTATTCGAACCAAAACAAAAATTAGAGAAAAGGGAAATAGCTGACTGGAGTGATAAATGATGTAAAATTTTTACGTTGATTTAAAACTACATTTTTACAAATGAAGTTTAACTGGAATGAGGGATTGCCTTACGGGGAATAGTCAAATTCCAAAAGACAAGTTTTGTGCTGAATAGAGATTGGCAACGTTTTACGCAGCTAAAAACAATTTTAGCTTGAAAAGAAATTAGTCAAAAATCAAAGTTGAACGTTCAAACGATTTTAAGGATGAATAATTTTCATAGGAAATAGTTTCTCTGCATCAATGGTCTCAATTTAGTCAAAGATAAAATTCAGGAAAATGATTACTGTAACAGAATAGAATTGACTTCTTCCGATATGTTTTACATGAACCAAACAGGTTGTAATGTTGTTAAAATCTTAAAAGATGTATGTACAAAATTGACCGAGTTGACTCTTGATACTACATCATTGTGTTGTCGTATGCTCGAAAGGAAAGAAAAATAGAAACAAACGAGTAGAATACTTGGTGAAATAGCCTATAAAACTCGGAAGATGTTGTTTGTATTATTGTAGTAAATGTATCTTTGTATGATTTTGCTGCACCGTATCAAATAAAACTTAAATCACAGGTTATTAAAAATTCCTGGAATCAACATGTTCCTTCCGAGAAGAATCAATTATGCTATCTAATTGTGAAGTGTGTCCTTTTTGTTCAGGGGGTTTAACTTACGTTAAAGGCAAAACGATATTTTTGGCACGTTTAGAAAACATCCATGGCAATGTTTCAATGTTCTTAATTTTGCGACATTTTTCGGTAAGTTATCGAAATAAGTGGAAAAGATTTTCCGATATCTTACGGCACCTACTCGTGACTGTCTGAATAACATCCATAAAAGAAGGAGGAGGAGGAAAGCCTAGTTGACTAATGACTATTAAAAGGAAATGTAAATGACAGAACAATATTTACTTAAATTCTGTTATCTCGGTTAACTGTCAACAAAATAAAAAGAGGAACACTCGTTGGCCATGAGATAACTATTATTAAAATTCACAACTGCGAAAAGCTGACATAACAACTGCACTGAATATTTTACTTATTTTGTGAAACGACTAAACAGCAAAAGGTGTGTTAGTAATTTGAAAATCTCTAGTGTAACTCTCCTTATTTTAACAAATTCTGATCTTATCCTGTCAACTATACCAGAAATACGCCACCCCCATCCCACCACCTCCCACTCCTAAGCAGCATAATGAGGGGGATAGATTTGAGTAAGCGAATCATGCTCTTCAATATTACGAGAAACTTTGTGGCAGAAGTACGTTCATTCCTTGAAGCTAATTATTTTTCGACAAGATTGGGAATTAACTGATAAGGGGAAAAGATGCATGTTGCGACTGGTAGTAACAGTTAAATAATCATAGGCCAGACTAAAGCTACGGAAATATTTGATAACAACTTGCAAAACCCCGACGAAAAAAACGGAAAGACGTTGTAATTTTATACTAATATTCTTTGCCTAGGAAGTATAACTTACAGTTCCTACTTGATAAGTTGTCAAGGAATCACTGCCACAGTCTGGTAGAAACTGCCTTGATTGATCTCTATCAAATAATTGATTATATCTTGCTCAAATCTGTACAGGAGAATTCGATAAAGAAATGACTAACTTACATGAACGTTCAGTCCGCTGTGCTGTGGTAGTTCACGTGGTGTGGTTAGTTCGAAGCATGCATGATGTAATCACTGTGTTCAGTTGGAGGGGTGCACAGGAGACGGGTACACCTTAACGTCCCAAGTGGGAGAGACAAACATCGAGACTTTGGCATCCAAGTGTAAACAGATGGGTAAACAGAAGACTTCAGTGTCTGTTGTTCGTAGATCCACTTTTCACCCGTCCGGTCTTGGAGGCTTCGTTGGTTGCAAAGTTGGGAGAGATAGGGGTAGGGTATCACACCTTATCTCTCTTCTTTCTTTACTGCTTGTTTTCCTCCTTTTTTCTATCAAGATGCTGTAATTTTCATAAATTTTCTCGTCTTGGCAATCCTGTCCTTCATTTCGCAGAGGGTATTAAGTTTAACATTTGCCTTTATCTTCATAAAATACCCAGTTTGTAGGTCCTGCAAAAACCGTACCGGTACGTCAGAATGTTACCCAATGCCACATACACCGACACCACTTAAGCAGTGATCAGGGGTGTGAAGAAATGACTTCACATTGTTCATCGATCAAAGAGGACAAGCATACCAGTGATTTTTTTAAGAAAATTAAAAAGACTACAAATAATAAATACAATTTAAGAATTGTTTCTGGAATGATTTACAGAGAGAAGTTGGGTAAATAATGATGGAAAAAGAGGGTTGAAAACAGTGGGACTTGCAAAAACCCCTTCTGGCGTTTTAATATGACAAGGCTATGAAGTGGAATCAGTTATCTGAATGACATTGAATAGTGCGGCGAATAAATTAAACAGATAGCGGCAGATAACTCTTCTTAACAACCTTTCTTTTCCGTTAATTCACATAGCCTTCGTGCCAATCGTGGGAACGGTGAAAATACGGTGGATAAAAAGGGAAGTTATTGTGAGAGTTAAGGTTGCAATGGACATTATGTGAATTTAAATCGCAATGCGTGAAAGGCTTTCTGGAAGAAATCAGATTAGGGGATTATTTAAGGAAAGTAGGTTAATTCATCGAGAATCGGTGCCTAATATGAATGAAGGTGTTTTATTAAATGGTTCTTTTTACAAATAAACGTAGGAAGATATCTTCTTGTAAATGTACGACGCATAAAAATGTTTTAAAAAATTTCATGGATGTGAATCATAAATTAAGAAACTTGCTTCAATGTGCTGCATCTTTTTGAGACAGTCATTTTAAAATCTTTTTTGTTGTTCTCTTAGTTTTAAATGTTAAAAATAGCTGGAGCAGCTATTCAAAAAATAAGGAGTTTGATAAGCCCTCTTTCATTGGAAGTGTGCACAAAGAGAAGTTTCTTCGATATGAGTGACAAACCTCAGGACCTAACACCACACCGTCAAGTCCTCACAGTCAGAGGACCAAAAGTAACCAAATGCCTGGGGTAAGCATTCATGATGATAAGGTCCCATGGGTCTTTTAGAGAAGACCGCTCCCCCATTAAAGTTTTTATTGCTCCAGTGGAGTTGTCTTAAGTGTTTCCTAGCGAATTATAGAGTTTAACAAGGGACATTGTACATAGAGTGTTACAATATAGTTCCTCAAATAAAATTAAGACTTTTGGGTAAAGTTAGGGTAAAGTTTCGAATGCAGGAAAAGTTTCGTTGTTTTAGAGTGGAAGAATAGGCTCATTTAACATAAAATAGCTTATCATATCTTCCATTTATAACAAAAAGCAAATTTATATCTTTATTCACGTAGTTTTTTTTTCAGACGGATTTTACAAAAATTTTGCTTCCCTGCAAATCTTAGTAGGCATGATAAGTCAATCAAAAATATTCTTACATTGTAATTTTCCACGTAAAAAAGCGACGAAAACATGTATTTAAAAATTTTTAGACTTCGTGTCTTCATTTAATCTCTTTTGGCACTTTTTTTCAATATCTTTCTCCCTATAATACAAAGCACTATTAACTTCAAAGAGTACCACACATTCTAAACACTAAAAGCTAAACATAAGTTATATTGAAACCATTCGATATAAGACCAACATGGCGGCGCTTATCGAAAGGACTCTCTGATTCATACCAATGGACCGTACATACAAAAAATATGAAAATCTGTATGTACTGGGTTAAAACTTGGAAAGACCGTTTGCAAAATGATCACAATGAAACTCTAAACAATGCTACGTGGAAAGATATACAATATTCACAAATGTTTGCTGCCCTTTCGGTCTCTTTCGAAATGCAAAAAAGCAACTTTTTGCCATATTTGGGAAAAAACGTGATTCAGTTTATTACAAATGGAGATTATTACAATGGAGATACCTTATTAACTTGTATTTATTATCACGTGTGTTTTTAATATGTTCAAATGACAGGCTTGCGAAGAGAGGAATGAATCTTTATCAATGTGGTTTCATGAACAACACACCTCACATACCTACGCGTAAAACGTAAAAAAACGTATTACGGTAAGTCAGTATTCATTATTGTCATTATTATGAATATTTTCGAAGAAAGACCACTGAATATTATCAAAAAGATTTTTTCAACATTAAGACAAAATCTGAAGTCGCCTCTGAAGACATTCGGGCAGACTTCAATTATTCAATGTTCAGGTAACAGAGGAAAGATCTAGCGATAATATGTATGTAACAATAAAAAATGAAAATTTCAGATTGCGCTGTTGCAACTTAAAAGAATAAGCGTTTTGACCGGGTACTAATTAAAGTATCTACCACAAACAACCCACTGTTTTTATCTGTATGTGGCCTAGGTATGCAATCGTTGTTCAACGGCTAAAACTAGAACGACGGATAAATATTATGTCTTGGCGTATGAGTGCCTTATTCACTTAATCTCCACTAGAATAGGGACGGTGTTTAACATGTTTTTAATTGGGAATATATATTTCATTTACAAAGTAATAAAATAAAAATATTCCCTGATAATTGATGAAAACTTGATAATGCTACACAGTATTCGTGATTTGAGGAAAAAAAATTAAGTTTGTGTACAGTACAAAGTAGGAGAAAATATTCCTATTGTTCCGTCTATGAGGGAATAGAACAGTTAAAATTATTGCCTTTACTCCTATTGGAACGTTTCTCTTTACAAACTATTGTAAACCCATTGGAAGCAATTGCTTAATTCGTTTTGTTCAACCGGCGTTAAATTGCTGTTATTTGTATAGCAATACAGGACAAACAAGCTGCCGCCAGGTTTTTGTTTATAATATAAACACCACAGTATTTGTATTCCTAACTTAGAGTAATTTGGCTCTGTTCAAGCAATATACAATAATCGTTATCACCCATTTCTACAAAGTTAACTTTGGCATAAAGAATAATCACACTGTAATACTGTTAGAATAGATTGTTCATGTATCCAACTTCACCACTAAGTTTGCAAAAATTCTAGACAGTTCTAACAACACATTGTCAAAAATAAGTTTACATAAAAAACTGTCTTATCATTTTAAAGTCAAGTACTTTTACAAAATATGAAAATGACTTTGATATTGCTTTTAATGAATTAAAAGTTAACCTTACATTTCACAGAAGGGGGCCTAGTCCTGAAAAGAGACATCATACATATAAAAATACCTAGTATGATGTTATGCACCACACGAAACGTGGACTTGAGAGATATGTTTACATTCAAAACAAATCGAATCGGGGTAAAACAAACAAGCAACGTGCAAATCAAGCTCTCATGGGTGACACGAAAAAAAAATATTTCTCAAACATTGAAAAATTTAAGTCACATTGAAATAAGCATTTCAAAGTTGAGAAGAAATTTATGCCATATTTTTTAGATCTATTATTAACTTGCAGGCAGAAAAATTAAAAACTTGACCCACCGAAGAAAGTTGTTGCAGGCGGATGCGTTGGCTTTATTGTTAAGAGACCGCAGCCGGCACACAAGGAGCTGGATTTGGCAAAGTTTGGCTAACAAAAGAGCAATTTATTTTCTTTGTCCCTCTTTGGTCCAACACTTTTACAATACATTCCCCTTTTTGTTCTATTCGATGTTCTGCTCTCATAGAATCCAAGAAAAATTCGAAGCAGTTGGAAGAATGAACTGATAAAAAACACGGCGGTGAAAAATATAGGCCGATTCAAATCACAGTACACAAGCCGTAGTGATTATCTCAGGTATAGGTGACTGATATATTTGGTATGAAAAAAAATTAATGGAATTGTTCATTTGATTTCCAAGTTCCTAATATTTGAAATGATGTAATGCTAATACCTCGTCATATCGTAAGGCGAATAGTGGCCTGGGTTAGAATAAATCCCACTTCCAGCAGACGTACGGTACGAATTCGCTGCTAGCTGGCAGCTTTCGTTGTTAGCGACGGAACTCGACATCCCATGGCTGAAATGGGGCATAATCCGCTGCGAATCGTAAATGTTGTGGTAGGGTGATGTGATGGTAGGTGGTACAGGTGTCGTATCAGAGCTGCAACCGTACCATGAGGTATCCCCACCACGAGACACTGGACTGAGTGAGTGGTGGTTGGAACTGTTCATTGAGGCGGAATCCTGAGCACTCGGTCGGGGGCTGATACCAGCCCCATCTGCCTGGACCTCTTCGGGTGTTGTCCCAATCATTTGTTTACTCAAAGACAACTGATCTGGGTATTGTCCACAATAGTTCACTGAATCGACTGAAGGTTTCGAACAGTTAATGAGTGACGAGTTACATTGTTGATGTACTGGGGGAGAGTAACCGTGGGGAGGAGGGGAAACAATGGCACACCCCCTACTGGGAGTTGTTATTGCCTGTGATACACCGTCCATCTCTCCATTTGCACACATACCACGTGAATCACGGTTTGGTAGAGTCATAATAGTATCTACACTGTAGCTTGGATGAGTTTCTAACATACTGTTTTGAACTTGTCCGGGACCTGCAGGTCCACTCCGTGTACTACCATTATCCGGGTGAGCCATAACCCCAGAAGGGGAGTCGGCTGGCTCTACCTTAGGAGTTATTAAAGGTACATTTCCTGACGAATTGGCTTGAGCGTTGCCTTGCATTGAAGTGGAGTAAGAATTATTACAATCAGTACTGCTGTTTACACATTCGCTTGATTTGTCCATAAGTTTACCCCCATTCTGATACACTGAGTCACTTTGGGTAGGGCTTTGGGTCTGGTTTGACCCCTCCTCTGGTTTGTTCTTAGTCACTCCTCCATCAGATACATCTTCTTTGTCTTTCTTCTCCATCTCTTGTTTAGCTTTCTTGAATCGTTTTCTCCTCCTCAAATAACTTCCATTGTCAAACATATTGTAACTGTCAGGGTCCAAGCTCCAGTAACTGCCCTTGCCTGGTTTTTTGTCGTCACGAGGAATCTTTATAAAACAGTCATTCAACGAGAGGTTGTGCCGGATGGAGTTTTGCCATCCTTGCTTGTTCTCCCTGTAGAATGGGAATCTGTCCATTATAAACTGGTAGATACCATTAAGAGTTATCTTCTTGTCTGTAGCATTCATGATAGCCATGGCAATTAGTGCAATGTAAGAGTAAGGTGGCTTTACCATGTCCTTTGGATTTTGCTGAGGCGGGTATGGAGCATACGACCTGGCCATGGAGTACTGGTCGTGACCATACATCGACATCTGCATGCTGGTATACCCAGGGTGGCGATAGTAGCCTCCTTGATCCGCGAAGACTGCCGGGTGATGCATTACGCTAATACTCGGCGTTGGCGGAGAAGAATGGTGGTAAGTCGGCTGCAGAGCAAGACCAATATTAGCCGGCGCATTCGCTGCCGTCTGCTCGACCGGGGAATTCCGCGCGTACATGGGCATCGGTTCCTCAACTTCGAGAAAAGTTTCACCACGAACTTACAACTTCTTATCTCAGAGTTCAAATGTTGTTGAGATAGTAGCTAACGGCCTGCCAAGCTTCACTATATCCCACTCGCGGTGTGATTATCAACGAACAGCCATCAGCGGAGAGAGAAGACTTAGTCATTATACCGTATAAGGAACTGGTGCTCCGCCCACTTCGCTAACGCTCCAATGAACTGTCCCAATGGAGGCCACCCAACGCGCTCTTGCCCACACACATTGAAGTCATTGAGTGTAGTATACAACCTAAGGGTGACATGCCAATGCAATTTGACGTCCAAATTCATTTCAAAGCTGATTTTTATCAATCTCTGCGATGGGAGAGAACTGATTGCGATGTGCTTTCAGGCTTTTTTCTGTCAAGAAGGAAGAAAAAAATTGAATTTTGCTGTCTACGGAAAGTATATAAGACTAACTTAAGCAAACCACCGTACCTAAATTTACCTTGCAGATAGTTATCCTACTTTTTCTGAGGCAAATTACAAGAATTCTCTCTGTAATTATCCATTCCTTTATAAGCTACCCATTCTGGAGTTACTACTTTTCATTTTACATGAATGAAATAAGAAAAGAAATAGTTCTAGGCGAACAGAAATACTTCAACTTGAAAAAAAAGACATTACAGCTCTTAAGACTTTAGTTCTGTTACTACAGACTGGCTTGTGAAAGGGGTGGTAGGTGAAGGCCTGTAGGGTGTGAGTAGGGGTCAGGTGGGTTTGGCGGTACCGTGAACGAAGTGTTTAACAGTTGATACTCCCACATATATAGATATACAACGACCGATTACATCGTGTGCGTATTTGTGTGTATTAAACGTTAACTATAGATTTATTTCTTCCAATACAGCTCGTTGGTATAATTGAGGTTAGGGGTATTTGGGAAGGGAAGGAGGAGGGATGAAAGAGTCGTTTCCAAAAGTTACGGTAACTGGTGCAGAGTATGGTTACTACTTTTGTTCACTAAATAGCAAACCGTTTTGTGTTCTTTCTTCAGTCCATTAAAGCATTTCATTTTCTGGTCAGTGTCAATAATAACACTTCACTTCATGTTGTATTTTCTCAGTGTCTGTAGTATAAATTGATTCTTCCCTTCGTCAAATTATTTCAAGGGTAAATACTGCGCTTCCAACTTTTTAATATTGGCTATAAACACTGACTACTTAGTTTTTTATTTCTTTAAACAAACTTATATATTTTGCAATGACAACTTTCAATTTATTTTCGATGTTTCACCTAGTTTTTAATAATTATTTGTTTTAAGAATTGCGCAAGTATACTGAGGTCTATCGTGTTTTCTAAGACATCAAAGATAGGTTGGAAAGTTACTTTTTCTGTTTCGTTTAGCAGTTTATTTTTTAAAATGAAAGCAATATTAGGTGATAACTGATGTTCTAAGAAAGTGAGCTTCTTGGATGACGTGTTACTTCCAGGTATTTGGGAGCACTCACTAGCAGAGTAAATCGCTCTGACAGTGGCAATGTTGCATGATCTGGTGGCACGGTTTTAGAAAGGACTTTGTGTTCATTTAAAAAAAAAATACAAAAAAGTAGATGCGCTATACTCTCACCATAACTGCTTCGGTAGAGTTACAAATTCGCAGGGGTGGTGAAAGGATTTGCCAGACAGGCCAAGTTCCCCGATGGGAGGGGGAGGCACTGACAACCCAAAGTCCCGGCAAAGGCACTAGGTTGAAGGAAGGATGTGAAACGCATAATTTTTTGCTCGCTTTTGGTTTCTGTTTATAAAATTTGAAAATTTGGGTTTTATTAAAACAAATTTGAAACATTTGGGATTTTAGTTGAAAGAAGTTTTCAAATATTATGGTTTTCATTGAAGAAGATTGGAAAATTTTGGGGATTTAGCGAAGAATTTGCCCCTTTAAGAACAAAATCAAGCTGACCAAGCTGGCATTGTTCAAGCATAATGAAAGGGCAAAAAGCCTCCCGTGGAACAATTTGATCTGTTGATAATTGAGATAAATTCCGTTGAATTCTGAGTGCTATGGCATGCCCGGGGACGGGGTAAAGTATAAGTGTAAGAATATTCTTCCTCAGTTTGAACTGAAAAGATATAGGCTAACAGACAAGCGGCTTAAGTCTGGTGCGTTTCCGTCCATATATTGACTAGCTTACATCCCATATAGATCCTGTTGTATCTTGAACGATCTTTTCAACTCATAGTTCTTTGTAGATACAACGTTAGAAATGATTCAACAAGATTTTGTGGTTTCTCAGGAAAACCAGGAAATATATCCAGAAACATAACACCTTAATATTCTTGTCTAACATATTTTAAAATGATCAAAATTTTCCGTTTTTGTAGTTTGAGGTCAAATCTGTATAGTCTCGTTGGAAAACTTGACATGTAAACGTAGGCTACTTTTGATCAATAGCACATTTGATATTTCCCAGAGTTTTTATCATACATAATAAGTTTAGTGTGGACAATATCTTGGCCTTAAATGGTGATTTCCTTATTTCTTGTTTTTTCGTGTTAGCAACTGTTTCTCTACACATTTGCCTCGTCGACTCATCTGTGTTCTTGCTATAGAAAGCTTACCTAAATAATTAGTCCTGGTGGACTATCTGCTAAGATTGGAACTGGGAGTTTCTCGACCAATATAGGTTCTATTATTGATTTTTTTTCTCGGTTACCTTCCAAATGGCTCTGCAAACCCGGTGGGAGAGAAATTACCAACAGAATGGAGAGAACTCTCCCGCACATTTTCAGGGTGTGGCCTACTGCATCTGAACCTATACACCCAAGATTTAGTATGTTATTTACGTACTATTAAATATTATCCGCGGAAGATATCACCATGCATAAATGTCTACGTTGGCGATATTCTATCCTTGGACAATGGACATACCGAGTGATCTATGAAATATGTAGAGGGCGTTCACAACAGATACAACTCGTAGTGAAAGGTTCCCTTGACTGGAGTGAGTTATCTGTTGCTCTATTGTCAGCCGAGTCCTGTTTAACCGGTGTCGGACTGCATCTTTTCGCTAAATAGTTTCTTTTAAAAAAAAGGTCGCAAACTCTGTGAGAATCTAAGAGCACTATATATGTTTTACGATGGAAGTAATACACCCTTGGTTACATTGCCTGGCATGTGAAAAATAGCCCAGATTACTGTACCGTTACAAATTGGATGTATTCGGAAAGTAATCAGAGATTGTTATCGACAAAATACTGCTAGTGGATTTGTAATTATTTTGCCTAATTACCCCATACAGTGAGGTATTGGTCCATTCTCAGACAAACTAATGGAAACTTTCCATGGTATTTGAGATGTGTTATGTACTGGAGCGTTAAGAGCGACAACTTACACTTCATTGCTCTCTAACTTCGAACTGATTCCACGACAAAAAGGAAATAACTTGTACAGCTTGTGATCGACAATAATTCTTTATACCATTATAAATTTATGTCAGCGTATGACGACCGTTCAAGTTGACTCGTATACCCTCTCAGACTACTTTCTCCTTTTTGGTCAAAATAAATTCTGCATCTGATCGATTATAAAACAATGCACTCTGTTACAAAGTACAATTGGAACTTGTTTTTAGACCTAGATTACTTTCACAGAGAATTTACGCAGAACCCACAAGAAGAGAACAAATTTCAACTTATAATAAGAGCCGAAAAAAGTAAAACTTAGGAATATTTTTTATTATAAATGAGGTCGAGTACATAAAGGCCGTTTCACACAATACACGATGTAATACAATGCGACACGACACGATAAAAATGTCGTCCACCCTTTCACACTACAGGTCACTTTCTCTCCCTCCCCCAGCGATATTCCAATGACCCATTAGTCATGTGATCTAACAAATAGCATTTTGTCTCTTCATTGGTCCAAAACAAAAAATGTTCTTGGCAAGTGGTGAAAACTGCAAAACTTCTCATTTTTATTGCGTCGCGTTTTCACGGCATTAGGATGCGACTAAGTGTCGCGCGTATAGAGTGAAACGGTCTAATTAATCACATTGTTTTCATCTGAGCAGAAAACTATTTCAGCTTTCACTCACTTATCGCCGAGCGATATTCTGTGTGACCAATGATAGGACAGAATTGCTGTTTTGTTAGATCATATGATTAAGTGGTCATCAGAATGTCGCTAAGGGAGGGAAAAAAATTAGCGAAAGGGCTGGCGACATTTGATCGCGTCGTGTAGTATCGCGTTAAAGTGTGATACGGGCTTCGGAATAAAAAATTCTTAGCAGACAAACTTTCTTCATGACTTTTTTTAAAGCTTATTAGGCAAAAAATTATATCTCCCTATATACTTAGAACCTACATGTATTTGAAGGGACAAATTGATGGCTCTTGTTTGAAACATGGGCATTTCAATCTCGTTTTTTAGCCAATATACCAATTCCGCCATTCATAATGTTGCAGAACATTAATGTTGCAAACTGAAGGTGAACCGAGGAGTATTTTGCATGGATTTACAAACTGGTGACAAAAAAGAGCATTGTCGCAGTGATTACAAACAGCCGATAGGCTACATAAATAGGGTAAGGGACCAATACATATTCATATTGCGATGACATCATTCGTCCTTTTAAGTCATTTAATGAAATCAAAATGCGTTAGTTGTGGTATCTGAACTGGCTTGTGAAATTCTCGTGATTATTTCAAGCAAATTTTTTAAACTGTCTCTTCAAAATTCAGGAATATTTTCCCTTTGCCGATTCACAACTGAAAGCAAACTTACTTAAAGTACAATTCTTTCCCACGAACAAAGAGGGAAGTCGGGACCTTGCACATTGGTAAGAGCATGGTAAGAGCATGGTAAGAGCATGGTGCCACGTTGCAGCTCCTTGGCTGGTAGGAGCTGGCGATCACAAACGTCGTCTTTCAGTGAATAGGGACAGATCATACAAGATACTATGTTGTACATATTCCCCTACACCTAAGTTCTTAAATTACGTCAAAAGAAAGTACCTTAGTACAGGTTAACCTGGTTAAAGAGAACACATTAATCCCTGCTCATTGAACTTGTCTTTAAAATAACAAAAATTTATGTTCTGAAGGTATCCACAATTTTAACTATAAAAGGACAGAAAGAAAAAGGGAAAATTGTTTTTCGTGTATCTAACATTTTAAAAGAATAGCGCCTTTCCTGTCTCATTTTAAATTGATGTGTCAAAAATAGAACACTTCTTGAAACAGACTTTGGTTTTCTTCTGGACCACATTCTGTGTTACCTGGGAGTTCTTGTTTTCAAGTTTCATAACACATATATTGGCTTTTGTCAACTTTACAACATGTATTAACAAACACTCTCTCACGAGCAAACAATTGCGTTTTTGTCTTCGTCAAATAATTCCCAAATTCACGACGACAGCTAGTGGAAATCTTGCCCGCCTACCCCAATTATCGCATGCCATTCTTCAAAATGTTTTCATTTGGACTGTTGAGGATGAACACCATTTGTCGTCGATATTTCGGCCCCAAAGTCGGCGATGACAGGCAGCATCCAACGAACGACTAGGTCAACAGCCACTTTGCAGGTGACGTGAGATAGTTTTATTTTTTATCTCCCAAACTACTTCGAGTTTCTCTGCGCCATTGGCGAGGTTTCCCACCCTATATAGTTCCCTATAGCACACGGTAAAATCAGATGACGCTTAGATAAAACCCAGATTGTAAGCAATTGAAAGACAATCCTTGTCCTTAGGGCGAATGGGAAAAGATTTAGGGCTGTATCGGTAATCAATTTCTGTGTCAGCTCGGGCGTACGCGAAATAACCCATATAAGTGTCTTAAACACGTAAATTGGATAAAAAATCATACGGGAACAATTTGCCTTGGTTTTGTCGAAATGAGAGACAGAAAAAGGAAGAACGAAAGAACGCCGATCAATTCCGACCGGCTAACGGATCTGATGTTTCCTGATTGTGCTAAGGAAATGGAGAAAACGGGTTACGTATTAATTAACGTATTGAAAAGCGTACAAATGACTGTATTATATCGTCTCGTTGAGTTTAATTGACGTGTCTCGTTTTCAGGTGGCGCTGTTTCAATAAAAATAGACAGGCTAGGCAGAGCATTGGCGTGTTCGTAGTCAATAGCTTGTAAACAATGTTCGTTCGTTTTAGCGTGCCTGATGCGTTCATAACTGACGGACTTTTTTGCTCATCAAATTTTCATACCTAATAGAGGTACCTGTCTGTTACAAATTTGAATGTTATAACGTTCACATGACTCTGAAGTTTGGTGGATTTTTTTATCGCTGTCCAAACCGTACTTAGACCTGTATTCAGCTTCTAGCTATATTTTATGTAAAACTTATCTCCTATTTTTGTGAATCAAGAGTGTATTAAAAATCTTCGTGGATTCATGAAGCAACAGGAAACCGTAGCTAGAGTGTGTGCCGCTCGAGCATTCCCTCAAAGGTACGTTTCCCACCGAAAAACACAACACCATTGACGAGGTAAAGAGCAAAAATCTTAAGTATGTTAGGACAATACTTGTTCACTTTTTCAGCGGACTCAAAGGGACGCCCCAAGAGTATCAGAGTATCGCCCCTAGCTATGCCGGTGGTAACAGGCTTATTACTGCTAAGCTAGATCCATGCGCAAAACAAAATATGTCGTATGAAATGTTAAAAGGCAATGCGTTCGCCCAATTTGATTAACGGTCAGAACATAGAGGTGTAACCGCCAGGGGGACAGCTCTCTATTCCGACGTCTCTTTGTTCCGACGTCTCTATGTTCCGAAAAGTCCGCATTGAGGTTAGTTTTAGAGAAAAGGTTAGGTTAGAACAAGCCCGCATCCTACCACTGTCCTTCATGCACACATTCGGAATATAGAGACGTCGGAGCAACGAGACGTCGGAACATAGAGGTGTAACCGTAGGCTAGTATATAAGCCCCCAACCTTCGTCCCAGTTCATGGCTTTTACAAATGTTACAATTTTTATCACTTAATTCTTACATACATGCAACCCAGCTTGGTTTACCTTTTACACCAAAACCTTCCTCATGTTCTTAAATATCATAAAGTACTTGTATTAAATGAGATCGATAAAAAAAACTTAAAGGGGCTCATTGAGTTGACATCGGTTATTTTGGGGACAAGTTTGAAGGAAATTATTGTATGACAACGCTTCTAATTAGCTTCATTACTCATGTTAAACCATGGAAGTACTACCTCGGAGGTAGTACTTCCATGGTTAAACTTCCTGCAGTTACTGAAAATGTGAGAAATTTTATTGTTTGTTGGGAAGAGATTGCATATGCTTACTATATAATGGTAAAAAGTGTCTGGTCACAAAGTTGTAATAAATGATTGTAATCATCGATTACCCTATCTAAGCCATTTCCGTTGTGAGTCAGATGTGCAGAATCTCCTAGTTTGATCATTTACCATCGAGATCAGAGTAAATCTCAGCAGTTGTGGTAAAAATCATTAATATTGTGAACCAACTCAATAAGCCCATTTAAATGATACAGCTGATGCTTCAAGAAAAAGGTTCCGACAACTTATGCCCCCTTAACATGAGTCGGTCCAAGTGAGCAAAGCTTCCTGTCACTGTTTGCCCATTGTAAGTTTACACTTTTAATGAGTTGGACACGCTGTTAGAAGCGATACCGTTCCCAATTCATATCCATGGCCGTTGCCTGCATTAGGGGGCGAGAGGGGAAGTCCACCCCGAGATTTCTAAACCGTACTATGAAACATACCCTGCATGAATAAAAGTAGCTTACTAAAATGCTTTAATCCTTTTTGTACTGATCATGGTTTTAAGGCCTTCAGAACTTGGGAAAGCACATAAAAGGGTTGAACCCGGCCCAATTTTCCCGGAGAGGTCCCGAGAACCCGGACGAAGACGGGCTCTTATGCAAGTAACTCGCACTGACCAGGGAGACGGTCCCTCCCTGCACTGACTAATGAATCTCCATCCTCATGCATGGTGCACACAACATAGCTGAATCCGTATTGTTTCTCACGCTCTAACATATATAAATTAGCCTATGATTGCCTTGCTACAATCATTGAGCTTGTACAATACTTTATGTCCTCTTCCTTCCTACAAAGTGATTTTACTGAACACGTTTTTGAAGTTTAAAGGGAAAATGCAGTACTCCCATGCAATTTGAAGCAGTGCACCCCGGTACACTAGTTCAGGAATGGCTCCTATCAATCATGTGACGATATTTTTGTTACTTATTTCCTAATTTCCAATTTATGCAGAATAACTCATTGGTTTACCCTCAATATTCAATGATTTGACACAGGAACATTATGAAAATACTTGTGAGAGAAATAAAGGAGATCTGTAAGATTTGGCAAATTTTTGAAAATAAACTGGGGAGGGGGGTTGCCTTCTCCCTTAAACTTTTTTTCTTGAATTCGTAGTTTCTAAATAAGAGAGTCTCAAATATGTTTGATGCAACTATGGAGGCCTAGAAAGTGTCATTCCCGCCAATCTGACAGGCTTTTTGACAAAAAACAGTTAATACGCTACGCACCAGCTGATGGTGGCCTTCCGCAAGTAGCGCACTAAGAGGGGAAAGATCAGCACCAAGTCTGCGGCTTGGTAGTGCACCTTGCAATGCCACAGTAAAAAATCAGTACTAATGAGAATTTATAAAAAATATAAGTACAAAGCTTCGTTTTTATATCCAAGCAACCTTACGAAGGCAAAAATTTCTCAAAGGGGAGGGGACTTAAACAGCAAACCCATTACACTCAGCCAAAAGAAAATTGAAAAGGTATTAAAAAGTGAGAATTTGTAAACATGTGGCCAGTGCAGAGCTTTCCCCAAAATTAAAATAGCACCATTTTGTATCTTAGCCCTCTTACATACAAAACAAATTCGCAAGAGGAGGTGTGTCCCCCCGGCTTTTATACCTCCTCCTCCCCCCCCCCCCCCCACCCCCGCCCCGGATAGAAAAAAGACACTACGTAATGAAATTTTCTTCACTTATAGTCAGTTCAAAGCTTTGTCAAAGAAGCCAAAATTTGCATCGAAGCGACCTACCATAAATGCCACGTCCTCCATGTAAACCTCACCTATTTATAGATCCTTCCCCCACATGGCTGCACTAAAGTGAAAAAGAAAAGATCCGCCTGTGTACCAACTATCCTAGTCACGTCACTGGACGCTGTCATGAACTTCCTTCTAGAGATTCGCCCAGGCCACGACCCTGATATCAGTGTTGCGTGCAGGATTTCGGAGGTGGGGGCACATCTTGTGATTCCCCGACTAACATGAGGAGTGGTGAAACCGGAGCGGGTTATCACAAGTACACCAAAGGGGCACTACGAGAGCGAAGCGCGAATAGGTATGCGTGGGGTGTAAAGGCCCGCGTCACGGCCCCTGGCTGGTTTCAGGGCAAAGCTCCTGGTGGGGTCAGGGGGAGAAGACCCTGGAGCTCCTTCATTTATAAGAAAGAAAGACCACTGAACAATGTTTCCAGAGACTCTATTATCAGTTTTATTTTAGTTAAGTGTTTGAAAAATTCAGTGTTAAATGAAAGTAGAGGTTAATCAGCATCCAGCAAATGAATTTTGAAAACACATCCATGAAAGGAAGAGTTCTGGATATATTTTATTTTGCTCGATTAAAAAGCTGGTTTTCTCGCCATAGATGATTATTACGGGTAGGGTAGTTTACACGTTTATTTAACACGCGTCATACTCCTTAGTACAGAAGGGACATTTCGGGTGCATTGACCGAATTAAAGGCACAAGGAAAACCCATAGTCTGGGGTTTACAGCCGCCTTAGGGTTCAAAGACTGCAAGAGGCATTGACGCAGGCACAGTGAATTGTTTCCGCCAGTGGAGAAGGTACTCTAAAAATTAATCTTGTTGCTCCTCATCGACAGGGTCATCCGCAACAAACTGGTCAATCAGTTCAAGCCATGTTAATTAAAGTCACCTAACTGCTTTAAGCCGTCAGCCGAAATGCAGTGGCGTAGCCAGGATCTTTTTAGTGGGGGAGCGCTGGGTGAGGGCTTGACCATTTCATGGGAGTACGCCTTGTTACTGTCTAAGCGGAGGGCCACCATGGTTGAGATTTTGAGAGATTTGAGATTTTAATACATCCCAGATCGCCGGAAATGGCATTTGCAGGCTTGATAGCAGCCATCAAGATGTGCAATTTTGGTGGAAAAAGAATGTAAAGTTTGATTTGATTTTATTCTCACGAGGTATCGGTGGGCTAGGTTCCAGCACATCCTGACACTCGTTGTCAGTGATAATAGCCACGCACCTAGGCCTAACCTATGCTGAGTACTTAAAGAGGCTATATTATTAAACATTACATTTGGTGTTAATTGTGAAGTTTACAGCAGGGGTGGCGCTAGGATTTGCCCGACGCGGGGCCAGCGACCCGAAATGACGACAGCCCCGATTTTGTTGAGGGGCTAATGAGGGGGATTTGAAGAAAATCTGTGTACTATACTATACCTTATTGCGGGGCATATATTGCATAAAATTTGTATATACATAGAGAAACAAAGGCTCTGATTTAATGCTTCTCCCGGAATCTAACCTGTGAAATTGCAAAGCGCGCGAAGAGCGAGAAATTTTTTGGGTAAGCCTACACTAGAAATGTCTGTACTTATTTAAAGCTTATGTATATCATTTGTCCGGGCAGTTGGGCCTTATCTTGCATAATTCACATTGTACTTCCCTCCTCGAATTACTAGATGTACTGCACGACAGTCACAAGAGAACATTAACTATAGGTTTAGGGAAATGAGATGAAATTCCCGACATTTACATAAATCCATGTATTCTACTTATTAAGATACTTGAAAAGGTGGAAAGGTTTTTTTTTACTAAATTTAGCTATAGGTAACGGAACTGAGGAAGAGTTGCAGACCCTTTTGAAAGCCAAAAAAAAAAAAAGGAAACGGACCATGGGTAGCTACAGAATTTTCCCGACAAGAGCAGTGACCCCAAGTTCCGACAGCCCCTATATTGAGAGGTGGTGAGAAGAGGATATGAAGGAGCCTAATTACCCACTGCCATTGCAGGGCATATTTTGCATAACATCACTTAATACTTCAACAACCGAGCGGTGCACTAATAGTGTTCTTTTGAATCAGAATGGTAACATTGCAAAGCGTGCGATCGAGGCGCGCGAAAACTTTTGGTAAAAAGAAAAAAGAAAACTGTAGACCTATCGGGGATAACATAAATTGTATCGAAACCACCTGGAATACCCGATGAAATAGCCAAACTTTGCTCCGTGAGGGGCTCAGCAACCGACCGTACAGTATGACACACACAACTGCACAAGAGAACAGCAAACTAGGCTTTGCGATCTTGGGATAAAATTTACAATCATCTTTATTTAAACTATGCTCCCTACCTACATGTTACTTTTAAGGTGGACAGGACTTTTGCTCTCTATGTGGAATGGAACTTACAGTATATTGGAGAAACAGGAGTAATTCCACATCGCGCGTAGCGCGCCGAAAATTTTGGGTTTTTATTACAGAAATTGTCCTCTTCGGCGCAAAAAAAGGTAAGCCGTATATCCTCATCAAGTTGAGTAGTCCAGTCGAGTGAAATTTTTTGGGGCCCGGATCGGCAGTGGTGGCGACTGGGGCGACTGGGGCGGCAAGCTTTCCTAGGGGGCTGTCGCCCCCACGCTCCCCCGTGACTACGCCACTGTCGATATGATTTGGCATCTATTTTCCCACTTCTCCCCTACAAGCAAATAATAGTGCAATGTTCTAAACGCTATTTTTAAAGTATAGTTTACAATTAAAAATTTCAGTAATTAAGAAATGTTACAGAAGAGATTGAACTTCCCAGTCTACGTTACAGTAATTTTCCTTGCAAGATGTTCAGAGAGGTTCAGGATAGTTGTATTTGTGATCAAGGGAATTCATAAAAAGGAATTATTCCAGATACACAACTTTTCAAGTTCATCGGTGTACTTTTCGGTTACAGCATCAACGTCAATCAAACAGCACATTACTTCCGTTGGTGAGATAATGAAGTCGGTAAAGCAATAAATTTCTAAGAAAAATGACGGAATAACCTTTAGTTGTGCCCGAGCAACGTATGGCAGTATTGTGGTTGCGTCAATTGAACGTTCGAGGATGAATAGAAATGCTTTACTTGAAACATGGAAACGTCCCATTGTTTTAGAAACCGTGAGGTATTTCCTTGTTGGCACGTGACCATCAACATGAAGCTGAATCAGGAAGTGGTTGAATGAACTAAGTCCCTTATATACAGATGAATGAAAACGGGGGTAAGGGTGAATAGTGGGGGTACATTAAATTCATAACGAAGATTTAACGATTGACTGCATTATCCAACATAAAGATACTCAACCGTAAACCCTAAATTAAAGTACTGGGCAACTCTTTGGCAGAGAAGAACAACAGTCATCGAAACTTCGGTTTACGTTTACAAGTTTGTCGGCTATGTGCTATTATCTACTAAGTAACTACTACAAGAGGCATCTCATGCACAACTGTAGGAAGTAAACTTACCAGGAAACACGAGGGGCTACAATCGAGTTGGTGAAATAGATCATGGTAACTGTCATTGGCCTTTTCGGAGACTTTCAATATTATCCAGATATAGCCTAGCTACTAGAGCAGGGATTCTCAAAACTATTTAAGGGGAAGAGCCAAACAGAGAGACAGGGCTGCGGACAATTAATTATCCACCAACGTGACGCTAGTGGCTCTACAGTCGTAATCTTATCTTGGGTGACGGAGCCTAAGCGGCCGCAGGAAAGAGAAGAGCTTCTTTAAAGGGCGTGCTATCAAGGAGCCCAAGCAAGGACCCTTCTGTGTGCATGGGCAACGAGGCTTGTCTGGAGTATTTACAAACCACTTGAAGGTATTAAAATGATGACTTTAACTACCTGTCCGTGTCATAGCACAAAAGTCGCACCTTAGACAATTAGTTTGTAACAGCCTTACTCGAACTTTCAGTAAGTCGCTTTGATGGTGCAGGGGAATTGTGGATGAGGGGGATGGATGATGGTGAGAGAAGGGTGGGCGGCGATCCCCGGTCGGGGGAGAGGTGGACAAGTCCCCCAATATTTGAGAAATCGCCCATTAACTTTGATTTTTCACACAGTAAATCATTTGAAAATTGTTTCATGCCCCCCCTCTATATTGAGAACAAATCGCCGTCCTTGAAGGGTAGGGCTTTGGAAGAATAATACCATACGTGCTGTCCTACGGAAACGAATGATGAGGCTACTACCTATAACGGTACGCGCCAAGTTCTCCAAGAACTTAAACTTTTAAGACATTTTAGTGACGCTTTACGTTAGCTGACATTGCAAGGTTTCTTTTGATTAAAATTCCCTTCTAATTTCTCTCGTCTCCAATCCTTTATTTTCTTTTTAATTAATGTATTTCTTTTTTCTTTTCGACATACTCATGTAGATTCTGATGCTCGAACGGTTCCTTCTTGGCTACCAACTGAGGGAGCGAAACCCTTACATGAAATTCCTGGGGGTAGGTTCAGGAAGTGGGTCCAGAACTTCTCCCTGGAATATGCAGCGGTTATGTACGAAATCCGTGCTTCCAAGGGTTTTGCGAATCTTGACTGGGACAATTAAGTTGTCAGCATTTTTTATTACCAGAAAAAATTGACGTTTGAAGAAAAGGGCTGATTGAGTTCCCCTACCCTGCTATCAGTGCCAGTTGAAAGTAGTAACTACATAGACATAATCTGAAATAGAAAAAATTAGCGTAAGGTTTGTTTCTTATCCTAAACTCTCTAAGGTTCTTAGTTGTTATTGTCAATAGATGTGAAATCAATTCTTTGCGGCATCGAAAGTGGTTTAGGGGCAGCGTTTGAAAATCAAGGTACTGAGAGAACTGGAGAAAGAAGCCTGTATATCATTACGAGGGTTTCATTAAAGGCTATACTGCAACCACCGGTTTTGTAAAGTCAGTTTTACCTGGCTTATATGAGGATACTTTCTCCAATCATTCACAGTTACATACTATATTCAAGTTCACCTGCAAACGAGACATGGAGCAACGGTGCTTCACCCCCCCCCCCCTCAGGCAAGGAGAGATAAATTTGAGGCCAAATTGCAGTTATGTGAAAAAAGTTGGACCTAAAAGTTGTATTGCTAGTATTCCCATTTAGCTAATTCCTCAGAAATTTCGGGGATTTTTCCTCTGCATACCACCCTAAATTATACTGGATCTAACCGGGGTCTTTTGGCAGCCCACGGTCGCCTCACCTTTTGCAATGTGCTAAACTATTCACCTGCGTTTGCGGAGCTGAGAAAGTATCATCATAATAATAACCTTGTACTCTTCACTTGCATGGCTCTGTATTGTACGAGGAGGGAAAAATTGCCACCAGGGAAAAGACTTTTTGCGCGATTGGCACGCGTGTGTATAAGAATATCTAATCTCTCTAGATATCCGTGGTTGGTTTAAGAGATCATCCCCGGTGGTTCCCGCAAACTGTCTTCATCTGGTGGTACCACCGGCTACAAACATAATCTTCTTAGGTGCCCCTCTTTGCCGTTCCGGTGCCTTCTTATGCCATAACTCCTAGCTACCGGCCTGGTTCTAGTTCTCCCGTCTAAGTTACTTCTAGCCCCTCCAAACTGCAGAACTGCCAAAAGTTGCCTTAACTTCCTCCTTGTGCAGACCTAGACATAGAGTTACTTCAATGCTTAATGCCTGCATATCCCGGTGATAATCAAAACACTCCCTTTGTACTGTCTAACATGTGAGCTACTCTGCATCTTTTGAATTTTCAGATTTTGATGTCAATCAGAGGGCAGTCACCAATTGACAATTTTTGTTGCCCTTAACCAAAAATGTTGTTGGGGTGATGAGTATCTGTCTTTAATGTAAGAATAAAGGTAGGACAATTTGTACTGCTAAAGACCATCGCACTTCACAATTTTGCTTAAAGTTCAGGAAAGCGATAAGTAAGTTTTTGTGTTGTAACATTTGATACTTAGTAAGAAGAAAAACCAGGAAAATTTTCCTCCGGATAACACCTCTACGAAAACACTACTTCATGTTCATGTCCAAGTCAGTAGGACTTTGCCAGGTGAGAATTGTCGGCGGGGGATTGTCCTGGGCAGTCCACCGTCTGCGGGGACCGTTCGGGAAAGTTGTCGGGAGAGGGAATCATCGAGAAGGGTAGTCACATTTGTCACATTTCTATGTTTTTGAATGTTACTGTAAATGCTGTACTAAATCTGTTTCATATTATGTTTGATTCTTTAGTATCTGATGAAGGCCAGAGGGCCGAAAGCTTGGAATAAATAGTGAAAGACATTAAAGCGACGTCCACCTCATCTTTTCAACGTATTTCTCACACTTATATATATATATATATATATATACATACATACATATATATCATACATATATATAAAGGTCTACAGCCGTTGCATGTGCTTTTACAAATGGATATTTAATTCAGACTCATGACGAAATTAAAGTTCATTGATTGTATGTCCATGGAATAAAAATCTACAAGAATATATCAAAGAAACTGACCTCTTTTTTTTCCTTACCAAACCTTTCACCTCAGTTCATAGGTAACACAGATATCAAATTCTACGACTCCCATTTGAATACACATTGCGGTGTAAAAAAAGTCAACTTCTGATAAGAACTGAACATGTAGCCAGTAATTAACTTCCTTCAATAAAAGAATATTCTAACTGAATTTTCTATTATGTGAACAAGAGTTCCCCGTGGTTTCATTTTAACACTATTAATCTATATCATTTACGTCAGAATGACATTTCAGTTGTTTGTATTTTTGCCTTGCTCCTAACTACTTTCGGTCCTTTTTGCTGACAATACACAAATATGTTCTCCTATGAGAGTATCTGTCATGCTTAGGGAATCATCTAAAATAAATTTTTTGCCTGATTTAACATATTGCCGATGTGTCGCTTACGATGCTCTCCTAAATAGTTAAATGGCACTTTCCCTAAAGGTTCTTTTATTAAGGTTTGTAAATACGAGCTTTGAACTTAGTGGGAAATAGGCATATGATTAATACCATGTGCCGAACGTCTGTTCGGGTATTATGATACTGTAACTGTAAGGGGTTTCAACCACTCTGGATCTAGTTAAAGTTGCTTACTATGAGTGAACATGGAGTTATGTTATTTCATATGTAGCCTTCATGGCTGTCCTGCCCTTACCTCCATAACTAAGACGGGAGCTACTTCTGTTTAGCCACGAATAACTCTGTGACCGAATTACCATGCACTGCGTCAGTATAAACTCATAATTATGATACCTAGAATATACTACTCACTAATATTGAGCCAGTTACATTACCACCACTGACTGGGTAACACCCTCTACTGGGGTCCCTGGACCTTTTAAGTAATCTGCCCATAGGTCTTGGATCACGTCCAAGGGTGAATGATGCGCGGGATCGGATATATGGAAAGGAATGGACAAATTCAGAGTATTCTATTTCTTCCGTTTTCGTTATGGCACTTCATCTAGTTTCTTTCAAATTCAGTGTTTAAGTGACTTGAAAATATAAAAATCTATCTCCGACGAGCCAATTGGTATTTATTCTAATTGCAGTAAAGCTTCTTGTAATTTTTTTACAACAACCGAAATTAGTGCAATTTTTAATTGTGATCTGAAAAAACCCTGAAATAAATAAATTGAGTGAAACAGAAGTAGAACTTATCCACAATTAACTTAATGCGCTGATTGCCTGAGTAAAGGCTATCCCATCATAGGACTAGAGAGTTTTGCACAGTTTATACTGAAGACCAAGTTAACATCAAACAGGTTAGTAGGTAGCATATACCAACTTGTATATAGACAGGCAGGCCGAGATGCATGAAATTTTCTATAATTCATTTACCCAAGCTGTCGAAGACATGTAATGATAAAAGGCCGAAAGAAGTTTGTAAACACTCCATGTTTCTATTGTCCTCCCTGTTTAAGATTCTATTGATTAATTCTGTACTATTCCTCGACAATTCTCTTTACACGATTCCGATTTGGCCGTTCACAAGGATTCACTATACACCGTGTAGCGGGCACCCTTTGTTTGCTCAATACGCTGCAGTTTCGCGAGAACCGAATTGTAAAGGACTGATGGGTTAACTGTTAAGGGAGTGGTCAGTTTCCTGTCTTGTCCACTCAGTAACCGACATATTACGCTTAGTAACCGAGATGTTACTTTCCAACAGTAACTTTTTTGCTACGGAATAAGACACAAGGAAAAACTACTGTCTGGTGCGCAGGCAAAGTCTTGCCGTGCACAATTACGGCCTCTTTTCGGTTCCAATGTGACCTTGTAGTCGGAAGAAATCGACGTTCAAATTAGGAGTGACAAATATTCTACATATAACCGGTCTAGCGTGTAATGCCATTCTTCGACACCGAGTTCCCTTGGTAATCCAAATACAATACCGCGATTTTATAATACCAAACAATTTTAAGCGGCCTTTGTTCCGTTCGTAAAGCTCAAGTTGAAATATACGCCTCGGGCTTGTGTGATTTTAATAAAAGGTGGAAAGCTCCGTTTGACGAACACGTGAATAGATTTAATAAAGGAAGGAGGAAAAATTGTCGGAAGCAAGCTCGCCGGGAGTACTATTAAGTCGAGCCATTGCAAAAAGGTTTTGTTACGGGCTTTCCGTTCTTTTCATGAACGTCAAAACAGGACAACAAATTAAAATCAAACCATATAAGTTCGGTCCTTGTTTATTCGGCGTGGCTAAATAAAGGTTTAAAGGTTCATACTTGTAGCACCCCTTCCCTATCCTCATAAGAAAAAAACCCCTGCCGCCATAACCCTCATTAAAAGACTTAAAAAGACCTGTTTATCTAGTTTGTACAATATTTTATGTTGTTGATAACAGTACTTCCGATGAAGTAATACGAAGGTTGCGTAGGTAAAACACAACACAGGCCTGTGGGGACGAGAGTCAGACGACCCTTCTCCCCCCTCCAAGAAGTAGTTTCGCTCGGGCCATCTTTTGGAAAGAAAGTTACTATATATAAAATTTGCAAAATGCTGACCCAGGCTGTACGAGTGTGAGTTCCCTTGATTATTCAAAAAAAAAAAATCTCAGGCAACCTCATGTTATGATAACCCCAGGACGGTGGTCACATTTATACATTTATAGAAAAATTTTTCAAAGGCTACCTCGAGTTCCGTCTGAATGGAAAATCGCCCCCACACTCACTGTGAGACAAGGTGGTCTGCAATTGATTTTTCGAAATGATGTTAGAACGGGAACAGGGTTCCTTTAGCCGACAGATATTGAGGGAAAAGTCCCAGATGAGAAGAAATGTGACGTTTTTGGGAATAAAAATGAATATGTTGGGTCCCCCTGTTCCAACAGTGTGCTTAGACACCAAAGCCATTCTTCCACCTGAACCAAGCTTGAGACAAAGAATGCACACATATTAAGTTACTAAGTGGACCAATTTGGTCTATAGGTTGAACCAACTTGCTAGATGTTCGCTTTATAGTTCATAGTGTTTGTCAAGTTCCCTGTCAAAGGGGTCTAGCCCTCAAGAGAAAGAAATGGAAATTATTCACACATAAATCACAAAGGTGGAAACCCTTCTCTAAATTTTTAAATCCGTGCAAATTTCGGCTGAATCCTTGTTGCCGTGAGACTGGTCATCAAGTCGGAAGAAGTTGTCACTTTCGTTACACGATATCAATGGAAGACTTGAGAAATGATATATTTATTTTTGGGGACATTCCGTAATGTCTTCGACCAGTAACTACGTAGAATAGTTCCTACGTGTCAGTCCGTATCGTCACATACCATTTCGTGTGATTTTTTTCAAGGAACGTTGTAAACTGATAGCATGAATAAACATTAAGTTTCCTCAATGTTAAACAACGCTCTTTATAACTTTCATTGTCTTGATTATTTTCATAAACGATAAAAAAGGCTTATTATAACATTTCGATGTAAAGAGGATAATGGTACGCTGTAACATAGGGTATTGCTAATTAAAAAGAAAGAAAGACAGAAAGTAAGAATCTAAAAAATTGGCATCGAAAAGTCACAACGATCAAAAAGTAGGTACAGATGCGTGTTAACGCACTTTTTAAGAGAAGTTCTGGGGCGTGAAGCTGAAACTTCTCCCAGATGGAGTCACGACCTCGAAAATACAGGTAATTTAGCAAGAAGCTCTTGGACAGAAATGTCTTCAACAGCTTCAAAATATTTTACAGGAACTAAAGAGAGCTGAGAGATGGATACTACAAGAGACATGTATCTGAGTATAAAACCATTTTATTAAAGAATGCACTGAGTATCGTCGAGTGGAGGAGTGACACCGAAAGCACATCGCTAAGAAAATGTTTCTCTTGAAAGTAAGAAATTGAATGATTGTGAGTAGCTTTTCCTCTCTGAGTTAATCAAAGACCGCCCTTTCATAGAGTATGTGATGAAATAAACACGACTTCATTTGGTCTACCTTCTCCATATACCTAAGCTAAAACTGTATGTATCAATATATAATTTGAAAAACCATCTCACCATATAGTAGTTTATTCATATAAAAAAGCCAGACGTTGTCGTAATACTGGCTGTTTAACATTTCAAGAACTGAGAGTCTAAGCCCAACCGTTCTGTTTTATTTGAAGAAAAGTGAAAAAAACTTAGTTGTGGTAATCTCTTAAACCTAAGTATTGATATCATTAAACCTACATCAGTCAGTTTAATCAATCTACACCATAATCTTGTTATAAGCTTCAGGGGAACGTGAAGTCCTCGAGTGCGTGAACGTAGGAAGCTGCCTCAGCACGAGAGGGGAGTCCCTTCAAGACAACTGTCCTGGAAAAATGTTCCAAGGGACCCTCCCCTCTAAAAAAAAAACTGAAAAATTTGAGGATACTTATGTCAGTATGTGTAATTTGATGTTAAATTTTGTGCATTTTAAAGCACAACTATTGAGTGGATAAATAAATGGTTTTCGCCCTTTAGAAGTGGGGTAGGAGTATTTTTAGCCCCACAGTTTTGAAGGCGGAGAGTTCATTTCCCCCAGTCCAGCCCTCCCTCTTCCACTTTGTACGCCTTTTCCAGGGTTTGTATTGAAATATCAATTAGGCAGTTGGCCTATTAAAACCATTCTAGTTTCTCAGCATGGACCTTTTAAAGGTCGTGTGACATGCCACCAAAAAGAGCTGTTTCACTTGCCAGTTAAAGAATTAAATCCTCCAATAAAAGACCTGTTGGAATTATTTCAATATCTTTTACCGTTCTCAAGATATACGTCTTCAAAGTACTATGGTTTCTGAAGAAACTTCTTACCTATGCAAAATAATGATGTGGCGTATTGCACAGTGTTAAGATTTCTTTTGTTAACCCTTTATAAACTACAATTTGTTGAGTGATATCAATGTTTCTGAAGGGAAGAATTTTAACTTTCATAATAAACCCCTCAGGAGATAACAATGCAACCAGTGTCCTTGAAATCTAGGATGAAATAACAAAGGCCAACATGAGCCATTTATAGTATGCCAATATATGTGATGTCACATATTTGCATATTTAGCTCATGTTTATTTATAATACAAGTGTGAAATAGAAATTACCCTGTAAAATGGTCAATATGTGATGCATTTTAATGGAATTTCGGCTATTTCTGGACATTTAATGCCTTTTACATCACATATCCAACTTTGTTATTTTCATGTCACACCACCTTTAACGCCTCACATAGCTATATCTTAAACTAGAGACAGAAGTGTAGCACGGGTGGAGCAGTGGTGTTACAAGGGTGTAGCAAGGGCGGAGTACGGGTGGGACAAGGGTTGTGCAGGTAAAGTACGTGCTCTCAGGACGTCACTTGGAGGTGACACCATCGGACCCTTTTGTGCTGATAATACTTTAAAACTGTGCAAAAGGTAAGTATCAAATGTTTGTAGATGAGCCCCATTTATTTTACCTTAAGATAGCTGAGAGAGATATTAAATACATACTTCAACTAATGGACATCTTTGGGTGGGGAGGGGGAGTTAAGAAAATCCTGTTAAGTAGGACCAGTTTTATGAATTGAACCAAAAACGACTGCTCTACTATTAGCACCAATTAAAAAAATGAATGAAAAGATAAAAATGGTAAGCTCGCCCATTCTGCTGCATTCCGAGCAAAAGAAAGATAAATTTCCTCTTTTTATCAGCCTAGTTTCATCGTACAGTCATACCGACGGTTTTTGGTATCCGGGATATGTTTTTCAAAACATGAAGTCGTTTCAAGGAAGTGTGTTGGTTAAAACTTTATACAACACATTTCCTGACAACTTGAGCAAGGCATCCTGAATATTGACGGCTCCTTTCACATTTTAATGACAATTTTAGAAAAGCAGGTCTTAACAATTTAACAGCCTTTCTTTCCACAGATTTTATCTTAGAGTTGTACTCAGTAATCTGCAGTGTTACATGTTTCTCATGAAGGTTACAGGTGTTTTCTAAAACATTGAAAATGCGTCCATCATGACGCTTTTTGAAGGATGTCAATTTCATTGAGTTAATTTTTACTCATCTCAAAATGACGTTCAAAATAGTGACATGTAGATCATCACAACGAGGGTAAAACACACTAATTAAACATGCCGGATATTGTCATGTAAGAACTGCCAAGTTGGCGTGGATAAAATAGGATAAAGTTAGTGGCTGAAAAGAAGTTTTTAGACAATTTTTCAAAGAGTTTTTTAAAGGGAAAAATGCAGTCCCCCCAATTTGAAGTTGTGTACCCCGGTACAATAGTTCAGGAATGGCCCCTATCAATCATGTGACAATATTTTTGTTACTAATTTCTTAAATTTATGCAGAATAATTCCTTGGTTTGCCCTCAATATTCAATGATTTTACACAGGAACATTATGAAAATGCTTGTGAGAGAAATAAGAGGAGATCTGTAAGATTAAGCAAATTTTTGAAAATAAACTAGGGGGGGACTGCCTTCTCCCTTTAAGTACATTTTAAACTTTGCAATTTATTGTCGTTACTATTGAACCTTACATAGACACAAGATACCTGACTGCTTTATTTACAGACTTTCAATGACTGTCGCCATCTGACCATGGTCACTGTGTGATATTTGCAAATAAATATGGATGTACGGTCCACCATTCTTGAAACAATATACGAGTTAGAGTTCAACGTGAGGGCGTCATAGCCTTAGGACTCTTCCACCATTATAAGTGGGCAAGTCTCAAACAACCGAAGAGGAAGGGGGCTCCCTGAACAAGTTACGTCAAAGGAGGTGCTCCAGACTGAGTAAAACAAACAGCTCGGCCTTCAGTTAGATGAGTTAGATGAGGTTTCACGGCCCAGTTTCCAACCAATTGGTTCAAGTCGAGCCGGACACGGCCTTTTTCCAGTTGTGGCTCACTGGCTTTTTCCCTTACTCCATTGCTTATGCGGAGCATCACGCACAACGGCAGGTTCCATTTTCAAAGTCTTTGGTATGACTCGACCTGGGAATCGAACTCGGCCTTCAGACTTGGATCTGTCAGGACGTGGCTTCCATCATAAGAGCTAACTTTTTTTTTTTACAAAACCCATAACAGCAGTATGACTGAGTTACGAAAACAATAAGCAAGGTATAAGGGTACAGCACTTGAATTTGTTTCGGCCCTTAGAAGTTTATATCATATATAAGTTAACAACTATTACTAAAAGCTTTTTCTAATGTCCTTAAAAACGAATTCGAGGGAGGAAACCAAACAAGCTGTATACTCACAGAGGGGTACCCAAAATGATGAACCTAATAAGACGCGCAACCGTCAGGCCTTTACATTAGGTCTACTTGTTGTGACGCCCCTGACGCCCCTGACGCCTCTGACGCCCTGACGCCCCTGACAGTTAGGTATAACTTCAGCCCACATTTGGAATCAGTAAGGATTCAGTAAAAAGTTCAATGACTTTTACGTCTTCACCTTCTCCCATTACAACTTCTTTATCTTTTAAATAAAACTTGCAGGGTCCCTTGGTGCCTTGAAAATTCCAACCCGTCAATCGCTAATTTGATGTGAAAATCATTAAAACTTAGAAATAGCCACATTTCAAATAAGCAGTCATCCAAACCATATTACAAGATAGTTTCTGCTTGCACACATGGCATGAATATTCATTACCGAAACTAAATATGCAAATCTGTTTCGTTGGTAACCCATGATATTTGCAACGTTATTTCTGGGACAGTTGTAATGTCCAAATGCCCCGGGGAGGGGAGCTTATTTTGTGAGTAGTATTTTCTACGTGAACAAATGTCACCATCACCCACGCATCTACTGATAAGGTGAAAGTCTTCAAGATTCCTATCGTAAGTAAGCACTTAATAAAAGATAATTCATGAGATTTGTTCAATTCAACTAAATTTAACAGACTTTACTTTAATAAATCTTCAAGATAGGGATAGCAGAGTTACACGTGCTTGTGAAAATAATTAACAATGTAGTATAAACATATTAAACCATTTCTCACCTCGGCTCTCCGCCAGCGAATCGATGGACTTTAGAAAAGGTAGAGTGTAGAATAATGGACAGGAACATTGATTTACAAGTTCCGAAAAGAAAGTTTTAATAAAGGAAGGTTTTAACAAAGGAAATAGTGAAATGGTGCACCAAATTTCCACAGGTGAGTTATCGCAGAAATGGTCAAACTGTTCTTTTTGTGGACGGTAATGTAACTATAGGCGTAGAAAGAGGGTGTGGGGCTTTAGCCCCCTGTCAAAATTGTGGAGGGAGGAACTATGCTTCCACTGTTCTCAATTGCAGGACGAAAATCCACTATTTGTTCCCTCTGTGAGAAATGTCAAAAATTTGCGGTAATTTTCCTCAAAATTTGTCCAATATATTGCATCAAATTGCATCTAAGGACCCTCAAATATTCCAAAATTTTCCTCCTCATATACCCCCCTTATTTTTATACCCACTAGAGAGCAACATCTCTACGAAAACCGTGTAAGAAGGTTGTATCTTAACAAATATTCACAGTGATTGTTTTGCAATACAGTCAAGAGAAAAAGAAATTTTGAATTACAATTAATACGTAACATAAATTTATGAATTGTATTGTAGCCAGTGCTCCCCATCAGGGTAAAGCGAAGCCCTTTGGTGGTGTCCATTAGTCGTAGTCTCTGGATCCTAGAATCTAGCTATTTTAGAAGTTTTGCAGACGTGTCCCTGCACTTTATTTCTACGCATGCTTTCTCTCTAAATCCAAAAGAGTGAAATTAGGGAGGATCTAAAATTAAGACTGAATAGTCGCTCTAAAAGAGTGAGAATGACTCTTTTTGGATTGAAATCTTTCGATCCAAATTTAGATTGGTCCCTAATTTTCCTCTAAAAGAGTGAATCTTCACTCGAAAGTTTCAAGGGAATTGCATAGATTGAAAACAGGTCCATTGCATGTTCACCCAAGTGTTAGTTCAAAGTTATGGGAATGCAATGTTTTATGCTGAATAAGGTCTAAAGATGACGAAATCTTGTAAAAATTTTAGTAAATTTCAAACAAACAAGAATAAATAGCTACATACAAATCTAACAGGTCACCTTTGTTGTTCATTTTTCATTTTAAATCATGAAAAAGACCAAGAGAGTGACTGGATGCCTGTGAGGGGAAAACCTGGGGAAGGGATCTCAGATCTAAAAGTTGAGATATTTTTGGATATTTTTACGCCCCTCGATTTATTACGGGTGCAATTTAAAAAAAACACATATTTTCAGTAGTAAGCCTACTCGAAGTCTGCGAAAAAAGAAAAAAATGAGAGGCGGAATCCCACCTCTAACCATATAACAATAAGTATAAGAATGATGGGCAATAATGACGTACTAGCACGGCTGGCGATATATAGGCCTTTCTGAGTAAAATTTGAACTCTGGCATAAAACTTTAGTTTTAATACATTTTCTATCTTTACAATGTTTCGCTGGCATGCATTAGAACTCATAATTACTATAAAAGAAGGGTTTAAGAACAAATGTACTATTTATATGTGAAAAGGGACCAATCTATTTATAGCCTACTAGCAGACTAGTGTGTTTTTCTTTTGATTCCAAAACATGGTCCTCGAAGTAACAAATCAATGAAGAAACTCCACTTGTAACCAAGGATAGACTTGGAGCAAACATTAATGATATCATCCCCACATTGATGAGTAATGCGTTGTTTTCTTTGTTTTCTGATCTATTGTTTTGACCTTGAAGTTGATACGAACGTGAGTTCCCATGGGGAATGTGAAATGTTTAAAATCCGCATGCCTCTCACGCATTCACATTGCGAAAGCATATATTATGGAAAAGAAAACTGGTTGCAAAGTTTAAAGAAACATTAACGAGTGTTGATTAATGTTAGGTTATGATGTTAAATTTGCCTGCTTCATAGCTTCATGTTCATTACATATTTGATCTGGGTTGAAAATGTGATAGCTTCATCTACGAATATATCGAATAATCACAAATTAGAATTGAATGCAAATTTCACCAGAATATGTAGATTTAATATCTCTCTAACATAACTAAATTAAATTTAAGGCTTTGAAAAGTATAATAGAAGAAAGTGGGGCAGTGTGGCCGGGGTCCCTTGCACTTCAATTTCGGTGACCCCTCTTCAAGTTCGGTTGAGGGGACATTTTATTGGGAGTGTTAAACCATCAATTGGTGGGTAGTATACCATGGAAACTTTTGCCAAAAAGCCTCTCAGATTGCCAAAATGTCAGTTCTCAGGTCTTGTAAGTTGCATCTTAACATATCATACTCAATATCCACAGAATTTGTTATAGTTTTGAGAACTCCAAAAACAACGGCTTAAAATGTTTAGTTCTAATTTTGTTCTCCTTTTTTCAGTAAAAGAAAGTTACTTTTTCATTTTTTACATTTTTTCATAGAAGATCCCCTTCGGCAGGGAGCTCTACGGTAATCAGCAATATCAATTCGCAATCCCATAGGCTTAACGCACGATCCTTTGTTGAATATAGAATGTCTTAACTGCTGTTAAATAATTTAAACATTTTAATTGGAAATAAGTTCAAATAAACTCCTTCGATGCCAATGTGTACTAACAGGTTGAGGCATGGAAGAAGCCCATGGTTGAAATTAATTTTCACGATCATGTATTATAACTACATGATGATCGTGTTAAAATAAACGACGGCCAGGTAAATGTTTATGATTGTTATCTCATCTCCATACATGTAATGTATAGAGAGATTGTTCTTCACCTATAACTTCAGAACTGTGAAGCTATGTTAGTGCCTGGGTATCTGAGTACAAGTATCTGAGCATCTGAGAGTCTGACTGCCTGTGTATAGAGAGTAGAGAAAAAAGTCGGGAACTCCACCTAAACCGCAACCCTAATCAAGCTCAAATTTGTTGGGTACCTGACCATCAAAACTTCAACATGCGTGATTAATGACGTCATAGATCTGCGCTCAAATTTGTTAAAAGTTTGGTTTTTGCCATTAAATTCCTGTAAGTGTGTTATAAAAAGAAATGAAATCTCACGACATGTCAGGAGTGATCAGATAATTTTTAAAATAGTTCGTATTGATTGTTTAGGGTGGGATCAAAGGTCAAAATATGGGTCAATGGCCGAATTTGCATAAAATTTGAGAAAAATTGTGTCGCGAACTTCTCTTAACCGTAGCCTAAGTCCGATTAAGTTCAAACTTGGTGGTAGGTACCCGACCTTGAAAACTTGTGCATGCATAATCGATGACGTCATAGGTAGAAAATTAAGAGGTCAGAGTTCAATGAGCTGAAATTAGTTTGTACCCATAATTAGCATATCAGTATATTAGAAAAGATCATAAGAGCACATGATACGTAAAGAGTAATGAAACATACTTTTAAATAGTTTATTCTAGTTGCTAAAATTAGAAATCGAAGTTGAAATGTCCTAAATGTAATCTTCTGTCATTACCTTATAGAGAATAGAATATGATGAGATGAGACTTGCAACTCCATGAATTGCTTCTTGTTAACCCTTTTCTTTTTTTATTTTTACTCTTTTTCTTGTTATGGGGATCCTCAACACCCTTCTATACACGTCTTATCTTCCGTATATTACTAGACGTGCATGGGATTTCTTTGATGACAAATGGAAAAAATACAAAGTTAGCTCCGTATTTAGTTACTTCTGTGTGCAACAGATTTCGTGGCCTCTACAATTGATTTTATGATAGAACAATACTACATGAAATCAACTGAAACCATATTGGCTTTTCTTGACATAAAGCTTTCACATCTTTAGTTTCACAGTGTAAGCGATAAGTATATATAATGGGAAATACCGAGTTTTGGATAAGAAAATTTTCACACGTATAAAACCATAATTTAAAGATAAAAATGGTGGCTGGTCCAAACTTATTGCAGCATGGTAGCTCTATTTTCAAGAAAAAAGGTTCTCACAGAAAGAAATGAAGTTATTTTGTGTAGTTCTATAATAATCTGTTGGCCCAAACTTTCAAAATTTCAAATGATAACACCATCCGTACCTCTTGAATAATACACTATACTATGCTTAAGTTATTTGAGAGACTGAATAGTTAAATAATAATAATAGCTTCTTTACTTGTATATCATGTTGGTGTATTGTAAAAACAATATTTCCCCTTACATACGGTACTTTAAACAATACCCACAATAGCATGCAAGTCCTTAATAGCGTATGTAAAAACATTTCGCAAGGGGAGGAAGGTGTGTTTTTACCCTGAATTTTTTTCTAATCGGCAAATAATTATGGCATGCCATTTGTCCTAAGTAACAACAGTTTTGTCCTAAAATGTACACTTTTTGCTGGTGACTGACTTTCCCAAATCCCCGCCTTGCATGCCAATGAATTGCGTATATTTTACGAAGAATTAGTGCCCTTACACAAGTGACTCTTACATCAATTGAAAATATTTTAAAATGAAAATATTTAAAATGGTAATCATTAACTGTTGCAAAATGATTTAGCTGTCGCCTGTAGCTTGACCTGGGGCTTTTTTCAAGTCATGTAAATCATGTCAGAATTTCAAAAATAGACCCAGACTATGTATCCTCAGTAAGAAACTTGCTTTGTGAAATCCCTTTGTAATATCACTCGTTTTTCTCTAACTTTAAATTTGTCCTACCCCTTCTGTTTCTTTATCTTTACTTTTGGCCACAAGCCTTGTTAATAGTTTTCTGTTCTATTTGTCTGATATCAGTTAAATCATTCAGTTTGCTAATTTTTGCAGTATCAGTAAAATGATATTCTGTGTTTTTCTGTTTTATATAAAACAGCTGTTTATTTTTTGTCGAAATGGTTTGTAAAATAAATTTTAATTGATTTTGACCTAAAATACAGCAATAACATTAAAACTAAAACAAAGGCGTATATTTATAGGTTCACTCTGTTATTAAAGACTATTTAAATTTTTTTAAACAATTACATTAAACTCAAAAATGTGTTACAATAATGTTTATTTCACTCTTCGCTTATGAATCACTGTTTAACTTTACACTATGGAATTCATCGCAATTTTAAAGATTCTGTGCCATCGAGCATGTGCTTGACTATATTGTTTTAGCAGGAAATGAAACGGTCCTAAGTAGTTGGCGGTCTAACCTGATAATCTCTTCTTCTGATGTGTTAAATAAGAAGGTAAGCAACAGAGTTTCTCCGAGCGAGGGACTGAAAAACGAGGATAGGCCTGAGTATTAACGAAGAGTAGACCACCTTTGACAGTTCGTCAAGAAGTATTACTATACAAACGCATTACCAGCAAGGAATTAATCATAATGGAAGGGGGAAGGGGAAGGGGAAGGGAGAAGGGAGAAGGGGAAGGTACAAACATCGTTCACAAGGGTAGGGATATGTTATGCATGTTTTATGCACAAATGATGAATGAGATTAACTCAGCTTAGGGTTAATGAAACAAAAGTATAAAATTATTTGAGGGGGCTTCTTCAAGATCGAGTTAATTAAAGATTAGGAGTATGCTTACATCACTAATAACTAAGATTTACAAATCAACGGAATGATTAAAGTTATTTTCTGTCTGATTCACGAGCTGGATGTCAGCTGCCCTTTCAAGATCAAGCCACTTATTTCTTTAACATACCTATGTAGCGAAAAATACGTGCAGCGATAAGGGAAAAGATCAATCTTTATCCAACGAAATAAAATAAGCTGAGGTTACTAAGAGTCCCGTGGTTCTCCAGCCACCTCAGCATTTTCGTGGTGATAATAAAAATGACCGTAAATTCATCTTTACGGAAAATAAAATAGCAACGGGGGCCCAAGGACAATACAGAAAGCTATTTTATTAACGTTCGTTTTGGTTTGATTTACTGACGATCCGTCAATCTCTGCGGCTATTTCCTACAAACCAAAATGCAATAAAGTCTCTTAATATTTACATGTTAACAGCCTTGCGTGGTTAACGTACAGGACGATTTGATGGCTTTAAAATGGATCTTCGCGACTGTTTGAAGGGAAAAATTATCAACAATGGACCAATTTGAAAATTTATGGTCAAAGAGTTATATATCAGTACGTTGTCCTTTCCTGGCTCTCGTGATAGTCTCTAACTTACTACGTACATTGAGAGTTATAAGCTTGTTTCGGTGTGAGGGCCTCAGGGGTACCCTTCGAACGACAATGTTATTAATCAATTACAAAATACCATTTCAATCAGTTGTTTCTAAATGCGTCTTTAGTTGTACTGCTAGATGTGCACTGGAGAGTAATACCGTATGTCTCTACTATTTCAATCAGCCAAAGACCGAATCATCACTATTTTCGTCATAAAAGTAATTCGTTGAAAAATTACACTCTAATTTAATTTATTTTTATTAAATTTGCCTATATACAGATAAGGCAATATACAATGTAGTTTTTATAGGGCAGTAGTAGTAAAATCATTTCTACTTTGAAGTCAAAATTATTAAAGATGCATTTTTTATCCTCGTTAGTAAACTTAATGATGTGTCACTGCACAAACACTGTTTTTATACGTAAATCAATAACTTGTAAATTTTACTTTTTATGAACGAAACACAAACTGTATCACGTGAACAAAAATAACCCAGACAGTCCTTCTTAAAGTAGCTTTCAAACTGAGGTGATTTTAATTGTCCTTTTGGTTTTTATGTTAACATTTTCATAGTTTCTCCCTTACTTAAGAATAATTTACAAAAGGAAGGTTATGAATAACTAATCGGCTACCCATTTGTTGGCAGCATATAGCTCTAAGAGAATTTCCCTAAAGAATACACGAATGAATGGGGTGGAGGGGAGATATAAACAGTTTGAGGGGATGAAATCACTACAGTCTAATCAAATTGAAAAGAATTTTCAAAATATGTTTTCACTCAATACACCCCGTTTTCGTGAAGCCATGATAACAGGGCTCCTCATACTTAAGTAGTTTGTACTTTTTTTAGATGTGAGACATACCGCACTCTAAAACACTTGAACTGAACCAACATTTTGGGTCAATTTTTAACCCAATTTGGGTCAAATTAAGCCTTGTTTGGATTCTTTGACCCAATAATTTGAGTTGGTTCCCTCCTGCCCCACTTTTGAGTCAAATTGACCCAAGGGTTTTTTTCAGTGTGTAATTGTGATTCTTATTTTTAACGTTTGTTTTTTAAAGGGAATTTCCGGTGATAAAATACGCGAATTTCAAAAATCAGGAAAATGTTCTTTCTGTCTTCATTGTTGTAAATCTTAAAGGCATTTTCCAGAGACAAAATTCAGTATGTTCAAAAAATGCAGAAAAATTTTCTCTTTCAAGAGGTGAAAACCGCATCTCAATAGCTTGCAGCGTTTGAAAGATACAAATTTTCAAAGAAATGCAATTTTTTTCTCAAGATGAAATGCATTATGGGAAATATGTGATGTCATCGCGGCACATTTATTTAACAAAGAATTGAGTTTCTTTATGATATTAATGCCGTTGTAGAAAATATTTAGCAACTTTGTTTGTTATACCGAACATATGGTGTAGATTTGTGCTGAATCTACATGGAAACATATTCAAACATTCCAACAGTACCGGTATCAAATTTCAAGAACAAACAGGACATTCAATTATAAGGAAAAACAAAAGGAATCTGAAGGCAATGTGCCCACTTTACATAACAATCTGTGAACTTGATGAGGACTGGAGGTATTTTTAGAGAAAAATAAGCACTCTTTGATATGAGATATCCTGAGTTAGGAAAAGAGTATTGCTACGGGGTTTGGAGGGCACAAATTGGAAAAATTTTCTCTTTCACATGAGACCCTTGTGAAATGCCACTGGAAAATGCCTTTAATAGCATGTTGCATTTAGAAGTTATGAAGTTTTACAAAATATATGCAAATCACAGTAGTGCAAAAACGGTATTTTGGGAAATCTTTGATGTCATACAGGTGGACTAATTGAACATCTTTTGTATTTCCTTATAAGCTTGACACAAGTAATTGAAATATCGAGACACTTTTAGAATTGTAACCCTTATTCTCACAAAATTTTAAGCTGAATTTTAAATGAATATTATTCAAGGTTTCACTGGTGTCAAGTTTCATGATCAAATTAAACACTTTAATTTTTAAAAACAACAAAATATTTTGATAGTAATCTTCCGGTGTTACATAACATTTTGTAACCTTTGAACAACTGAAGGTCTGTGTTTGAAACGAAACTTTAAACAGGAATAGGCCTATCTTGAGTTATGAACAAGCTATGGATGTAAGGTTTGAAGGATATGTGATGAGAAAATATTCAAATGAGATGCTCTGACATTGTCACCAGAATATTCCTACTATAGTCAGATTTTGATCATCACAGTCTTTAAACTATGGAATGATCATTTCAAAAATGAAAACAATTCTGAAAGGAATTTAATTGTTCGTTTGTATAGGTTGTTAATTTAATAAATAATTTTTGAAAGGATTGTAAGCTATTCCAAAAAAGTATCGTACCAAAGACTAATATTATACAAACAAAATTATAGCAAAAACAAAACAAATAAAGTGGTTATTGGGTTGATTACAATTCCGATTAATCATATGTACTACTGCTGTATATTATTAATAAAATTTTATTTTTGGTCGATATCGATATCACCAAATCGATTTTCATCATAACCAGAATGTAGCCTGTTCATATGTGATGATGCCACAACTAAGTATCATGCTCTTAAAATAGCAGCTAACCATAAAATGATCACCCGACCCTCTGTCGGTCGATTTTGGTATGCATCGCTTACCTTCGCAGCAGGTGTCGAATATGTACCTCTTTTTCACGTATACATATTCGTATTACGTGTGCATTCAACATACGTCCGTCAGGCGGGCAAATGGATTCCTCGTAAAAATTAAAGAGGTGTCCTTACCAGAAATTCAATTAGATCGAAAGTAAAATCGGTTTGAAGAAGGTGGTTACGCCATTGCATTGCATTTCCTTCACGATGTAATTTCTGGGATGTTCATTATAGTCTACTATACGGGCATCAAATTTATAGTCATACATGGTCATTAGAGCTTCCTATTAAATTATCTTCATGTTTTATCAAGTTTTTTCCTTTTCTGGTGATGAGATGCAATGATAACAAAGAAACCTGTAAACACTCTTCAAACGAGTGGGTCTGTTTGATCCCAAACAGAGTCAAGAGGGAAATCAATCAAAGTTTGACTCAAACAATTATCTAACTTTGCGTCAATTTGACTCAAATTTGCCTCACTTAGGCTAGCGATTGACCCCAAACTTTAGTTTGGTACCTTCGTGACCAGTTGTCTTTAAAGGGTATGTGCCTACATTGATGAATTTTATTTTGAGAGTAGCGTTATTGTTCTTTTATCTAATCTAAAATTGTCACTAACCTTTAAAGTTTCGTCTAGGACTTTCTGTTTTCTCTTTTTTTGTCTTTGTCCATCAGATCTTTCGCTTGGCACGAAAGGGGACAATGTACTTCAATGACTGACAGAAGTATAAACAAAGGCCGCAACAAGGAAGGAAATGGCATCAAGTACTCCTCAGGAAGTTTCAATACTCATCCGTCAAGTTCCCAGGACTGTCCACAGATCCAGGTCTATCAATTTTTTGACACATGTACTTGGGCCTTTGCTTTTTCACGAGAATTCGTCCTGAAAAAATTACTTTTTATGAGAATTCTTCAAACCTGGATCAAATTAAAGTTCATTTTTGAACCAAGCTGAGAGTGAAACGACATTCTGTTAAACGTATATCTACATTTAATTCGTTGTAAATACATTCCGTAGCCGATATTTTGTGCTGCCTTCAATAATTTAAATGCAAAAGGTAACCTACTATTGTCATGGCATGTGTTCAAATTGTCTCGTTCAATTGTAAAATTTTAGATCTAGCGAGGAGCATTTTCGTGGCCTTTAAAATGGCCTCAAGAATGAGGAGGCACACGAGAATGAACTTTACCAATGATCTGCAAAGTTCAAGAAACTATTCGACTTGTGGGAGTCCTCCTACCTTCGATTAATCAAATGAGACATGGTTGATATTATTGATTGCCCTCAACCAATAGATGGTAAGACAGAGGTCAACACACCCGCAGAAACGAGACATGAAATTTATTGTTCCTTCTCCGAAACCTCAGAAACCCCAGGAAATATGAACGTTTACACAAAGAAAAAAGAAAATGAAAAGTACAACTTACTTCGTCAATTTGACCCAAGAAATGGCTCTCCATATTTAATTTGCCCTTTGATAGTAAATCCTTCTCGTAAACAAATTATTTATAAACTGAAGAACAGGTTGTAGGTTAGCATAAAACCCTGACTTTTAGACGGCCTCTGTATAGGATTTATGGATAGGGCTTAAAAACTTAGAAAAGAGTTGTAAATGACCCATGTGTAAATTGAAGCTAAGTTGATCCTGATTTTAATTATGTTTATCCTCTTACACGACTGATACGGTTCAATTTATAAATTTAAAGTAATTCGGTACTAACAAACTTACAAGTAAACCACAATGTATCGTACTTTTAACGATTTGTGAAGTCTTCCCATTGAATTCTTCTCACATTATTTCTTTCTTGGGTTCTTTTTCAAAGCTTTACATCACAAACTTTCGCTAGATTAGTAAGTGCCCGCAACTGCGAAAGGTAAAATTAGATGAGCCCATACCACAGTACCAGCCATAGAATTAGTAGCATTTTTTTTAGATTTTTGGCTTCAGCCTCACAGGCACCCCTCCTGTTGATCTTTTTCGTATATAGCTATGAGTTGAATGGAAACTTCATTCGGTCTGGGGGTTATAGAATTCGCAGAAAGAACTTCCCACTCTGAAAGGTATATTTACAATACGTCCCCAAACAAACTAAATACAAATCAATTTTGTCTTCATTACTGGTAGGTTCAAGTATAAAGGGACTTTCCAAACCTTCTGTTAGGTCTGTTAGAGAGTGAAACTTGATTCCGTTTAGCGTTGTGAAAGTTAACAATATTTAACAATATGAGAGACTTAAGCAGAAGTTGCAGATGGGAACTGAAAAGTCGAGTTTCGTTTAAGGTTTGTGTATGTAAGTAAAAGTGAAATTAGATTGGAATTATACTGGAAATCAAGCTTACTGATGACAAAAGAGACTGCGTTAAAGTTTAACTGTCTTTTAGCGTCCCGGAACGTTAGATATTGCGGTTGCATACGCGTATACCAACGAAACAGTCATTGTGGTCATGGTATTTGGGCCTTTACCTGACAATATCAATGGACATTAAATTTTACCCTAGATGTGTAATACAGGAGTCTGTAAGATATATCACATGGGGCCTTTAAGTAATAGAGCCTGTAAGATATGTAGTGTAAGAGTCTATAAAATATGTAATGTTAGAACCTACATAGATATGTAACATAAGCAAACCTGTACACGTTACAATCACTTCAGCATAGAATACCTCCCCATGTTGCTGACGTCAAGATGTCTACGTACAGATGTACAAACGTATTACGATGTTCGCGCCATTCTTGAAGTTGACACTTTTCACATTTAAGAACGACTTGTAACCGACTTGCAGTAAGTCCATGATCAGTAACAGGTCCATTCAGAAAGGAGACAACTATCAGTTCATGCCTGAGCACCGAAGCATCGGTATACAAAATATCAATAGATACAGGAATGGCAGTAAATCAATACGTACTACCAAACTACTCGGAGAAAAAAGACCACCTCCACAGGGACTCGAACCCAGACCTCCTGCTTTACGTGCAGGTGCCTTCACCAATTAGGCTATGAAGCCGGTCTTGGCAACTCTAATCACAGAAAGATGACAATCTCTGAGAATGCAAGCGATTCCTATTTATTTCAGATTATTTACATATTTATTATATATATATATATATATGTATAATTCAGAAATTTGGAGTGTCACTTCTAGCCGAAAGAGTGCTAGATACGAAAAGGTAAAGTCAGAAATACCAATAATGGCGTGAAACTTGGAGAAACAACATGCTGTAAGTAGCTATATATATCATATATATA
>WURT03000026.1:716645-756472 GCA_009936505.3 Holothuria glaberrima
TGATGTTTGTATTTTGTCCGAAATGTTGCAGATTCATCGTCAAATTGGACAAATTGTAGTAGCCCTGCGGTTCGAACGGTGGCGACCGTATTGGTCACGTGATCGTGAGTCCATGTATTAAGGTCCGTGGATGTGCCCTTATTTTGAATATTTGGAAGTTACAGTTGTTTACTTGAAAAATATCAAATTGCCGTTACTGACAAGTAATGAAAATGATACTAGATTTTAAAACAGTCATGAAAACCTCTATATCATAACTTTTGCATAGCTAAAGACTTATTTTCAAAAACAAAATCTTCACAAATACCGAACACTCAAGCAACATGTCACTCAAATCTAACCAGTTCGAGCAAAATATTTGCAATATTCAGTTCTTACTCTTTTTGACCAAACTGTTGCTTTGGTTGGTATAGTGTAGTAAATCCTGAAAAAAATAACAGATATTAAAATTAATACCAGTATCACAAGATTTTTATTTAAACCGTTGAGCAAAACAGGTCTCTAGTAATATTTCCAAATACTTTTTAATTGAAAGTAAAACAATCTTCGCTTGTGACAGTATTTCTGCCATTATAAGTCTTCAACAAAGATCAACGAATTGTCTGTGAATATATCAGCTTTGCAGTATCCTCTCCTCTCAAATAGACTACAAAATCATCCCTGACGAAAGTAAAATTTAAAATTTCAACTGTTTTTATATAAAAGACAAAATCAGCCAAATGAATAAAAAATATGCCACTTTATTGCAACCTTATCCTTGTTTGAGATAATCATCAGAAAGAGAAATTTTCAGTGTCATCTTAAGATCAGATGTACTTATTTCTGCCATGTGTTTGATAACTAGTTAATCTAGTAAGGATGAGTTTCGTTTTTACTGTAATTGTTTTCCGATTGTTTTGGTTGGTTTTGTTCCAAATCACATCAAATTGGTATTTTTGGATTTGGGTTACTTTATAATAGGATTCCTGATTTCCCTGGTCTTTTTGTTATGCCTATAAATTCGTTTATGAGATGATAAACGAACTCATTACGAATTAATATTGACAGCTCTAAATCATCGTATCCTGGATCATTGGTTAATAATATAGACAGCTGATTCAACAAAACTTCAGATTTTTGAAGTATAACAATGCAACTGTTTTATAAGTTCTGCTTGCTTTTGCAGGAATGAAATGTGGGACAACTCTGTGAGTGCTTGTGCTCTTACAAAAAGTTAACATTAGGCGTGACAGTTTTTTCAAATGATTGGTAGTAGTATTGTGATGTTTTAGACATTCGGACCATACAGAGGCTAACAAATCGAGAGCTGTCTCTCAGCTCCATGGGTAGCTGTTGACAGGTAGAAGTGGTCGAGAAGATTCACAAAAAGCCGATCAAGGTATGAAGTTGGTTAAGTTTACAATCGGTGAATTCGTCGCTACCTCTACATGCCCGCATGCTGCCCTCATAGGCCGTGTCTTGTATAACCCGTGGGTCCTTTGTAGCTGAGACAGTAAGATCCAACTACACCATTTGCTTGACTTTGTCGTTCTACATTCCCTCACGGATCAGTTAGTAGGACTAATTTCAATTTTTCGAGAAGCCCTCATCGTAAAATCAATAATATCTCTTTACTCCGTGGTCTTGCTTTTCAAACTTGTCAAAAATTACGCTTCCTTATATATTTTGTTGACCTCTTGATAATTGTGCAAGACTCGACAATTTTCTCGGGGCGGTTTACTGTAACTATGAATTTTAGAACGAGATCTAGTTTTATAAAACTAAGATCAAAGCTGTTAACTAAAACAAACCCTTCGAGCGATCAGCAAACTCCATGAGTCACAGATGCTGTTAGGTGGTAGAATAGATCAACAAGGTAGCAACTTGGCGAGTCACTTTGGGGCAAAAACGTGCAGAAAAACGGTTTGTTGATACGTAATCATTTGTTAGCTAGCGATGCTGTTTAACCATTTTTTTCTTTGCTCTGTTCATCGGCATCACTTCGTAGTTGATAATGGCGTATAATGCATAACACCTCGCTGGCGGCGCTTCGATTTATATATCGGCATGTTCTCTTTTATCCTCGGTTTGTACAAGGTTCCATTCCCGTGTTCCGAAGAGTTATTAAGAGTTTGTAGTCACTAGCTTGGCAATTCAGCGGAGACCATGTCAGGCAGACTTAGGAGTGATGTCCAGTGGGACATAGGGGCTTGTTTTTCCAGCTTTTAATCCGCAATGCTTAAAATGTTTGCCCTTTCAATATACATGGTGCGGTGAGTTCACTTGCCCGGGGCCACTATTGGTAGCGATTCGTTTAATTGATTTTAATGTAACGTGTGTCGTTGAACTAAACTTAACACTGACATATCTCTCTGGGAGAGAGAGAAAATCAAATGTTCTTCATATCTCATCCTTTGACAAAAGCGATGGACACTTCCGAGTAAATTTGCTGTGCTCTTCAAACTTCAGCTTGATAAATTATTTTGCTCTTCACTTTGAATGATTTTGTTTCACTTCATGTGAACGACTTTCATCTGGCTGATATTTGCGAATCATTCGGGAATTAACAACTTTTGGAAATAACTTAAACTGAGAAAATGTGTGCATAGAGCCATCAATGGATGAAGATAGACTATATAGGACTATGAGTCAATCAGCAGTGAGTAATTTCATCTCTATGATAAAACTGGAAACGGTACTGCTTTTATGCAGGAGATTGTAAGCCGCAGAGCAGACGATATCAAAATTTTATGCACCAATTCAGAATCGTTGGAGACAGCAAAAAGTTTTCGCTAAAAATGAAAACTTAACAAGTCATTTATAATAATTAAAATTTCTACGTACTTATCCCAATAATTTTAAGACCTATGTCAGCGTATTTGCAGATAGTGAATGGTCAGATGTAGTCATATAATTCTCCATCAATTTAGATATTCTAAAATTTCAGATGAAAAAACGTCATTACGCATCCAGATCTTAAAGTCACTTGAATCTGCCAAGGTGCATTGAGGAAGTTATAACGCTTCAACAATTTTTTACGAATCTTTTGACAGTTTTGACATATTTCAACTACTTTACCTTTTCCCTGGTCAAACATGTCCGTGCTATTCATTAGCAGGACAGCTGTGATCAGTGACAAGGTATGACACATTTTATTACCAGGTGCAAAAACGGAGTATGAAGCCGATGCTCCGTTTGGGAATCATTGTACGGCAGCCATCTCTAGTTTTGACATCTTGTTCGGATGATGACAAAAACTGTATGCACAAACTTTTGAAAACCTCCTTCCCTGTAGACCTGTTACACATCACTGTTCTACTGATAAATTAAATATTCATGAAGGTCAGATATCGTTCGAGCTTAAAGTCACAGTTGTGACATACATACTGGTCCCCCGAATTCTATATTGTATTAGAAACTGTTATAAAAGAGTCAATTTCACGAATCCGACATTATTGACTGCAAATCGTTGGGGCAAACGTTCGTCTATAAGCCTATATTTAATGGAAAATACTACTTCGATGAAACTGTCCCGCTGGCAAAAAGAGATTACTTCATTTTACTTTATCATGAGGTTAGTTGAAAATTCCTTCAGGGGATTATCAAATAAATGTTAAAAAACAAAATTTATTTGCTGTTCTCTAATAATTTTACGCACCGCTTAAAGGTCTGTGGATACATAACTCTGACTAAAACTTCGTTGAAATTATTTGTTTTTCTTATACCTTTTCAAGATGTGACTCTTCAAAGTTTGAACATTTCTGAGATTTCTCATTTGCTATGCAGAAGTTGTGATGGGGGAGTGTTGCACAGCGTCTGTATATTTTTTTATTTCTTCATACATTATCTTTTCAACACTTACCAGCTCTGCTGTTTAATGTGAAAATTTTGAAACTATTCAAAAGCTATACTTTCAAAATAAAACTCTCAGGGCCTGTCAACATTACAGATGTCCTTGGAATGCAGGTTAAGCAAACAAAGCAAAACATAGGACATATCCCTTTGAGTCTCTCTAACGACGTCACAAATCTGCATATGCAGCTCATGTTTATTCATGATGTAAGTGCAGAAAGTAATTTTCATGTATGAAATGGTCAATACTTGATGAATTTGGATGAGAATTGCAACTGTTTTTAAAGTCTCTGTTGTTTTTACCTCAAATAGCAAGGTGAGACATTGATTAGCCAACACACCTTCAAACCTCAAGTTAGAAATGCATGTCTCCGTCTATTTCTTGGAGGCAATTCTGAAGAATCCACTTCAAATTGTTGTAAAGATACCATAATGTACCTGGACTTTCTCGATTGAGTAATAATTACAAAATTTGATAATCTTTTCCAAACACGCCCATTAATTCTTTCATACATCTATTAAGCTTATAAAAAACAAAGGTGTGAAGAAAGCGGGGTCTGTTCCTGTGGTAACCAGAAGTGATGCAGTCAGTCCAGTTTTCTTACCAGTGGACAATAAATCATGTTTAGTAATTTCCGTGCATTTTAGTAAACAGTTCTACAAATTGTGTTTATACCACATATAAACACTTTTTGCCCCCACTTTTTAGCCATGTTTAAAATGCTTAATACCTATGTCTAATACCTAAACGTTCTGCTGCAACGTATTTTATTGCTATACACATATATAGTGTTTACTTGCTAGATCCTGGCCGGGTCATACCGAAGACTTTAAAAATGGAACCTATTGCCATTGTGCTTGATGCTCAGCATAAGCAATGGAGTAGGGAAAACAAGCCAGTGAGCCACAACTGGAAAAAAGGCCGTGGCCGGCTCGACTTAAACCAATTGGTTAGAAACTGGGCGGTAAAACTTCATCTAACTAACTAACTTGCTTGTTTAAACTTGGTTATAGGTGGGGGAGAAAAAAGGGTGTTCAATTGTTAAACACATTTTAACAGTGTACACCGGATAACGTCTTAGTTTTCCTGTGATATCCAATAATTTTGATAACTTTCGGCAACTTAACTGCTAAAAGAAAAGAAAAATTTCATAGATTCAACTTAAGTTTCAACATTAGATCGAATCTTATGCATGTTACCCTCTAAAACAAAAACAAAAACAAAAAAACAAAAACAAAAAAAAACAAAAACAAAAAAAACAAAAACAAAAAAAACAAAAACAAAAAAAACAAAAACAAAAAAAAACAAAAACAAAAAAAAACAAAAACAAAAAAAAACAAAAACAAAAAAAAAACAAAAACAAAAACAAAAAACTAGCGTTTAAAATAACTGCAAATAATAATGAGTGCGATGTTTCGTTTATACGATCCACCTTGTACACTTTTTTCCTTTTGTACTGGATTATTAAATTATGCCCAAACTTTCCTCTAAAAAGGAGAATTTATCTTTTCTCCCTCCAGTGTTTTGCATCTGTTATCCTTCATAACATCCGAATGTTATAACTTCAGATTTCCAAACTTTGCAAGAAACTATGGTTTGCTTATCTTCATCATGACAAGTTTCGAAATGGAGAAAAAAAAGAAAAACAAAACTTAGTCGTCTCCATCAATGAAACATTTTCTGAATTCTTCCCTGTACATATAAAAAAATCTAAAAAAAGACACTTGTCGCATTTTGTGATCAATTAAATCGACGAATTACACGGTATGGCGGTCAATGAACTGCGGCTTCCTTCGGTTGTTGAAGTGATTTTAAATGCAGCTTTGGTCCAATCTGCCAACCTTTTCCGATCGAATTTCTATCAAGAAACTTACTACTCATGTCCAACACGGTGTTCCATTCGTAACACCTGCGGTCTAACAAGCCATGAATTGCGTGCTCGCGACAGTTGCGGGAGACCTTAAGAGGTACCCGGCCTCCAGCCATAACATCAAACACCTCCCAGTTTGAGGGGAAAAATCAAATCAAACATACAAAAAACCCTCAATTCAGGACTAGAAAAATACAAAAACACCTTTTAATCCATGACCCCATCTGTCAATTACAATGTTCTTCTCGAGCTAAGTTCAAGTTTAATACTGTCATTGCAGCATCGTCATTTGTAGAGGCGAGAGTTAAGTTGGCTTACTGATGACAGATAAAAATGCTGACGAAAACAGCTAGGGACAGGTTTACTCTATGGAATTGCGTCCGATTTTAAAAAGGTGCATGTATGTTAGTATATACATATTGATATGAAATTTCGTCCATTGTACTTTATATATTGTGTGTCGGAATGATACTCTTTTCTGTGTACTATATATATATATTTACGGTAGGGTTAGTGTGACATTGCGACTTTTTATGAATTGGAATGGTAGGTAGCGGATAAAGTCACATATTTTTAAGCCTTTAGAATTAACATCTAACACTGGTAACCGTTTCTTTATTATGAAAGACGACCCTACTTTAAAGGGGACTAATTGGGAAAACAGCCCGTTGCCCCTAAACTTCGATTAAGTCCCTATTTTTAAACTTATGGTAGTCAATAACGGCTGGAGCCAAAGTGGTGAATCCGTAAAATTACTCCCCACCATTCAAAAGTTTTCTTTATCCAAGTGACAAAGGCTCTGCACCCCCCATAGAAGAGGTGGCTAAGGGTGGGGTCTGAAAAACAAAAGGTCAACTCTGCTTCGTATTTATCTCAAAGTTAGACAGGTTTGGCTTGTGTACCCACATGTGAACCATGTGGATCCGCTTGTGTGTTGACGTTTTTGTAATTACATGACTTGGAAAGTGCGTCTTATAATATTGTCTGAAGATTATATCAGATCTTTTAAAAATGTAAACGACGTACAGAACATGGTAACGAAACATTGACCAGCTCAATGAAAAACGGACTAAGACTTATAACCAAAAGGTTCGGTGGTGCGTAAAAACTGGAATTGCAAAGAAGAGTACCGAAAGGGAAATATTTCGTTTTAAATGCACCAACATGGTATAATAAGAAAATACCTGAAATCATTATTAATCTGTTCAGTCTTACTAATAAACTCTAGCAATAGCTTTATCTCCTCGAAATATTATGATTTACAAGAGTAACGGATGTTGCATCATTTGAAATTTTGAAAGTTTGGTTGAACAAATTAGTTTTGTGCAACAAATAACCGCATTACTTCCTCTGAGAGCCGGCCTTATTTCTTGAAAATAAAGCTACAGTAATGCCTTATTTTGAATTGTCTATCATTCTGTATCTATTTAAATTGGTTCAAAAAATATGACCATTTTCTGTAAAACAAACGCACTGTTTGTCTTTAATTCGCCTAGCAAGTCATATGAATGTTACCACAGATGCCTGCACCGATGAAACGACTGGCAGTTGCAGTCTACAGTACATTTCTGCCCTAGCCTCAACTGTAAAATGCCAGTCTGAAACGTTGACCACTCTGTGAGAAAGATTCTAACCAAAATCAAATAAAGTATTCATGAAGCCAACTCAGACGACATAAACTCCCGTTAAGTACCTCAATTTAAAACTTTCAGCTGGAGAAGGTGTAGATACCTGAATAGAATAAATGATGGAAGAGGCAGTTACGTCATTGATAAGTGGTTTACGTTCTCTTTCAATTTCTTTCCAATCATTTGTTACGTTTTAGGGATCTGAAGAATCTCGCTTCTAGGGATACTATAATTCATTCAAATGGCCTATACCTAAGGGGTGAAAAGATTCGTTCTCCGAAAGTTATAAATAAAAATGTGTCCTAAAATTCGTAAAGCTGGTTTCAGAAAATTCCCATCATGAAACACCTTAAAAAACATCTTTCGCGTTCTTCAAGTATAGAGCTAAAACTACAACATCAATTCCCAAATCATCAATTATAGATTATCAGAATTGGTTAATACGTATTTTTTTTTGAGATTAAACATACGATTTGGATACGATTGAAAGGATGGTACAATATGAAATCCTCGTCAAGGGCCCTTGGAACCCACGCGATAAACAATAAAACAGAAAAACTGATAGATTAGGTGCTGGACCTCTATACAAAACAGCTCCCTGCCCTAACACAACCTCATTTTATCACAGGTGCTCCTGAGAGCTCCTGTGAGTTACCTCCCACTCCTGGCAAAAAAACGAAACTTCTCCCAAATGGAATAACAACACGGAAAATACACGAGAATTCTGATGTAGTTCGCATTTATTGAGTGAGTAAAGCTCTTGAGTTATAAGCTGATAAAGTTACCACACTTTTCAACCCGCAGTGAACTTGAAGCAAGCAGAGATGACATTTGCAACTTTACATTTATCAACACTGTTTTGTGATTTTTAAACTTAAAGGGAAAATGCAGTCATCCTAATTTGGATTAGTGTAGTAGTCTATCCTGTTTTATGAATGGCTCTTGAGAATCATGTGACAACATTTTTGTCACTAAATTGTGAAACTGACGAGGAATAACTCCTTGCTTTACTTTGAATATAATTTAAGTCTGGAAATATCATGAAAGATACTTGGAAGGAAAATAAGAAGTTTTTGAGATTTAGCTTTTGTTTCAAAACAAGCTTGGGGTGACTGCTTATGCACTTTAGCTGCCAATCTCATGCAATCTCATGATTTTGTGTAGTGACAATGCATGAGGAGCATGGAATTTTAAAAACGTTACATACATGTATGGTGAAAATCGCTAAGAAATTATACTGAATGAAGAAATGTGATTCAACATGCGTGTGTCAGTTCCAGTTCATGGTTTCATTTACCCCGCGGAGCGGACTCTTGTTGCTCGACCCCCTCTTTTGGGGCTTCCCAAACAGATATATGACTTAACAAGAAATATGCCGTATACAGCCTGGTACGCAGGCAAGGTTTCATGCGGTGCATTCTCCCTAAAAGAAGTATGCAGTTTAAAGGAGTATACCACAAGACTTCAACTCTCTAAAAAGAAAAATAAAAGAATTAAAATATAACAGTCAGGATTTTATCAATCTTCTGGAAAAAGTTTCTTTGAGTTTTTTAGGTGCTTTAGCTCATTGCCTGATTTGAAACAATAAAATGATGGACTTACTAATTGTCTGAATAATAAATATTATAGGACGTATACTTACAGTTGAAATAATTTGACACGAATGTATAGGCTCTTTAAAAAACTACAAGAATCGTCAGAAATGATCAACTACTGTACTATTTCCTGTCATTCTGGTACATGGATATCTTATCATTCACTTCAGGGAACTGTTTCATGTACAAAGTAACATTTTCGTTCAATCGATAAACATTCACTTTACAAAATTATCTTAAGTGAATATCAATTCACCATTAGAATCAAATCGCAATATTATATCCACACGGTTCTCACTCTGTTCCTTACTCTTCTTCGCTCTAGACATAAGTTAGTCTAAAAAAAGACTTCCCAAAAGTTCACACGTCCACAGTGGCCATTGCTCTAGTTTTCACGCAAGTGTTCTCATAAGTTTGTTTAGTATTTGCATGTCAGACACATATAACCACAGTGACAGCACATTTTCTCAATTTCATTATTTTTTCGATTCGAAACTCCACCCTGCCTTTTCTACGTCCTCTTACCCAAATAAGACCTCCGTTATTTGATTTTCGGGCAATTTGAAGCCTCACCTTCTTTGTTTTCCTAAAGAAACCAGAAAGGATATTTTATCTCGTAATCATACACCCGTTACCTCGTCGTAACGTACGACCTAGAGCTACGGAGGATCGATTCTTCGTTATAATTTTCATCGAATTACCCTTCTACCCACAAAAACGAATAATTCAACGTTGCCTTCTCCTTGCCGCTTGTCAACAAGATTCCGAAACCTTTACACGAGTGTCTACATCGATCTAATTTAGTTTTGCTGCCCGGATAGTTTCTGTTGCTAATTGAAATAGCTCTCTCTATAGAGAAGATGCAGAAAGGGAGTGAGGGGATGTAATTACCATGATGGGAGCCCCTCCTCTCTGTCGACGGCTCTCCATTCTCTTCTCTCTCTTCCCTCAAAAGATCGGGTGTCTTCTAGATCTGTAGCGTTTGGGCAGGTGTTTTTTCTATCAACCATCGTTAACAATTATTTGATAAAAACAGCCCCTTTGGAAAAGTGTAAACCAAGACGCTGAAGTGCACCTATGTGTTTTTCGTTGGCCAATCTTTGTGGAAACCTCTTACGAAGGGCGGTTCATAGGTGACGGCTATTTCGAGGTATCATTTTCATACGCCAAGAGGGACAGGCAAATATGTGTCCCGCAGCGCAAATGAGTCAATTTTTCTAAAGCTGGTGGTTAATTAAAAACATACCATGTTCTCATCTGGAAAATCGTCTAAAAATTTGTCATGGAGTTGCACGATTAGTCACACGTAGGCTGGTCCGGGAGTCGAGGCCCGCAGCTAAATGGTACCTATTTAGATTAATTAAAGACAAGCAGTATTCGACATGTACAAAGATGAAAATAGTTGTGGCTTCGCATGGGGACAAAAATTCGTCGTAAGTAAACAATCAAACTTTGCCAACGTTGGTGAAAAAGAAACCACGGATTTTCTTGTCATAAAACCAAAAGACTATCTTGGAAATATTAGACGTTATTTTGAATTCTTACAAATATTGTTGTTTTCACTCACTTGGCAAGTTGGCCCTTTACCTTTGACATTTCGCATACAAAAGTTCATCATGAACAGCATTGTGAAAGCAGAAGAAACTAATGGAGGGCAGTGTTGTAAACAGGGTAACTATAAATATTCTCGGAAAAGTTCTTGGAACGAGTCTCATGAATCGATACCCACCGAAAATTAACAAACTGATATTATTTGTGGAAAACTTCGTCGAAGGAATGGCAGAGCGATTCGAATGAATAAAATTGATAGAAAGTGGCTTAACCCGACCACAAAGTATTAGTTGCTCGTTAAAAGCTCTGCAAAAATTTAGGTGTTAGTTATTCTGTGATAATAATTACTAATTAATCTATGTACGAAATGAAATTCTCACTTTTCAGGAAAAAAATTATATGATTGATGGTAATATTAAAATTGGAATCAATTTTGTAGGATTATCAGATACATAAGCCTTCCTAAAATACCTTACTTTAAAATATGGATAGTGGATCATGTGGATTAGAAACAAATAGCGTCGCAGCATTATTAAAATTTACTGATAATGAGCAATTTATTGTTAGGATGTTTTTGCCCTTATATAAGTGTTCTTACTATTTTCTTGACATTTACGAGTTTATATCACAAAAGTGAAACATAGGTTTTTGAATTCGGAATAAATTATTTTTTCTCCATCTAGAAAAAATGAACGATTCTGAAATGAAATCTCCCATATAATAATGTAATGAGAAAGTGTATTTTAACAGACAATATAAAATCATCAATAATTAAAATTCATCAAAAGTCACAAAAATAAATGAGATCAAGATTAAAAATTTAAGAGAAAAGAAATTTCGATATTAAATCTTAATAAGATAGGAAAATGAGATAATAAATGGACCATAATAATGAGAAAACAAACAAACTATTTAACTTATTTAACATTTTGAAAGAGTTTCTTGAGTTCCGAGAAAGTATTTTAAACCTTCTCAAAACAATTTCTTCTTTGCAAGTTGTGCTGGGTAGAATTGTCTTTTCAGTGCTAATACGTGTTAATTTTTTTTCGTTGCTGCATATTTGTAAATAAAAGAAATTCAATGCTTAGGTTCATATATTGGCAAGTTTTCTATTTGAAGATCGGCTTTATAACAGTTCTTCCCTCTTTTGGCGTACTGACGAATCTCCAATGCCCGATACCGAAAAATTCCAAATTCACATAGTGACGAAAGTTCTTTCAGTTTTAGGTTCTCTGCTCAATTAACGTGTACTTGTTTTAAACTGTAGAAAATAGAAAGTCATTTCAATTTTAAATGCTAAGATAAACAGATGCAGTCGAAAATTGCATTCGTCACTATGCCAAAATGACCAAATAAAAACATTCTTCACTATGCCAATTTGCCTACTATACGCCTCAAAAGGGACGATTTGATGCAAAAAAAAAATTCTCCTTCCAACAATTTAAGCCAAATCATAATTTTCGCCCTCTCCCTGATAAAACGTAGTTTTATTTTAACTAAGAAGTCCGTGTTGCCTCTTTTGCAAGTCATCTTGCGTTCCCTCCTTGTACTAACTATATACCCTTCTGTGTTGACTTTTGCTGTCGATCTGAAAGTTTGAAAATAAAACTTAAGACGATGCAATATCAACTTTTAAAGTAACATAATAAAAATGAAACAAAACAATACAGTACGTAACTTAAAGATCACAGAGTGGCGATGATATAGAGAGTGATACATATTTAACATAATATCGCGACGATGTCGCTTCGGCCTGGCTCTTAAATCAATAAAATACCGAATCCGTTTTCAAGAAAACAGAGGCTGTTAGAAAAGGGATTGCTTTTAGTCAATAGATGTCTGGACAGCGCCGTCATTGTGTTACCAATAACACTTAAAGTTGGCCAGCGACAGATGTCGGGTACTTCAGCGTATCGGTATTGGAGGTACTCGAGAGCTCTCGGCATGTTTTGCGAGATAGTATGACAACCAAGGAGAGAGTGTTCTTGAAACTCTGTAGACGGCAAACCTTTTAATCGGATCAAAAACAGCCAAGTAAAATAGATATTTAGAAGACATTAGAATATATTACCTATAAAAAGTTCAAGCTGAACTATTGTTTATTATCGAACAAAAGTGTTCCTTGGTTTTTACAGGTAAATTAATCGTCAGCAATTCTCAATTTTACCGTAAAGAGGTTTTGTTTTATTTTGTTTCTTTTGCTCCATATTTCAGCTTTAACGTAAAATAAAAATGCTATGACAGAACATAAATTTTTGGTTTGTATATTTTAGAATAAGAAACTTGATATTTTAAATAAAGATTGAGAAAGGATCAACTTAAAAGAAACATTTCCCCAGAGTGGGATTCACAGCATATATATTGCCTTACCTACAATTTATAGCTACATCCCATCTCCCTTTTCTGAGAGAATTAGTTCCACGTAATAAATCCACTTAATGGTCCATAGTTGTATCCATTTACGCAATGGAGATAACACTTAGTAAGGACAGCTCCAGGTCAATTTTGATGAGCCGTGAATGGCTTCAATGGTATTGGGTAGAGATTTAACAAAGCAAGCAAACACAGACTATGCACATAGCTGAATTATGATCTTCTAATACCTAGGGAACTGTCAGCATGTACACTGCAGTCATATTATATGAGTAAAGCTGATGGTTTTAGCAATTACAGGATTTCAAGAAAGTTTTAGCCCTCTGTGGACAATGTATAACTCGGGTCCGCTGTGTGTTGCAAAGTGAGAACGATGATGTACACACTATGCTACGTATTGTGCAATGGTCAATTAAAGTGGCACAAATATATCGCACTCAAAACTACAGCTTGTAAGTTCCTCAGTGAAATATACAGCTACTTTTTCCAAAGTCAACTCGAGTCTCTGGCGTAGAGCTAAGGGGCGAAACCAAACGTACTCCCGAAAGAGTTCTGCTCCCAAAAGGAGCTACGTCCCCCAAAGAACAACACAATTAACTGACCAACCTCTCGACCAACCTCTTGATATCCACAGCTGAATTGATTCAGGTTGCTGCTTTGACCGATATTCCCCTTTCAAAGAAAAGTAAACTTTCCTAAATTCATGTATAGGCAATTTATGTGTGCGGTAATACTCAATGTAAATACGACCATGTACCTCGAGAGAATAAAATAAACAGTAAAAATTATAATTACAGAAAGATACAGATAAAACCTAAACTAACTAAACCAAGAAACTTAAAACAAAATACAAAAGTACATACTTTGTCCAAAGTCCCCTCGACTCTCTGGCGAAGCTCCGACAAAAGTACTAAGTATATAAATAAAAAGCGCTAAGTATATAAATCAAAGAGAAATATGGAGTAAAACTGAAGATTTTCATGACATTTTGTTGTTGGTTCCCAGCTTCTCTATCTCACAAAAGAGAACTTTAAAAACTTATTGCTGGCGATTAAAATAGTTCATATGGTGATTTGCACTATTGTTGTACCTTTTTTGTGATTTCTATAAAGTCATAGTGATGCCAGCAACCATTCAATAAAAGTCAGAATACAGAATCGCATGAATTTGATGGTAAGTTTTAGAAAAAGTGTTAGACCTCCTTTTCGAACTTACAAAAATTCACGTGCCTTGAATTGAAGCATAGAGATACAAGAACAGCATCAATTCCAAAAGTTACCAATATAACATGCATGACATCCCTTAAACAGTTAAGTGACATTTGCAACACCTGAACGTTCCAGCAAAGTTACATAAAACACAGTACGATAGCGGATCTCTATCAACTACAAAGCCTGGTGCCAAAATATTTGCTTTGTTGTAGTGTAAATTTAAAGAATGAAAAACCGTTTGTGACCTTTAATAAAAAAATACCGATTTTCTTAAATTGTTGCATTGAAGGCGAATTTGTTTTAAGACATCTTAAAACTTTTTTCTCCTTCCTAATGTTTTCGTAGGTATAGGTGTGTATATTTCTCGCCCTTCCGCTTCACAATAAGTTGCGCCAAACTTCATAAAGGCAAACTAAACAAACACGGCAGGACAAAAAAATACTGACCTCCTTTTCATTGTTCCTTCTTGTATATATTCTTTTACTTTTGCTAAGAATTTCAAGTGCGGACTTTGCAAGTAAGCGGCGCCAAACAATTGCATTCTCTAAACAAATTCGGAAACCGAATCTGATAAATGAACCTGTGCATGATGTTGGGATCAGCAGTAATTGCTTGAAATGTCCTGTTAACGAGATGAGGTGAGTGGTAATGTTTCTTGTCATCGAACAAGCTCCTCACTGAGCTGAGACCCGCCTCTGGCTCCGCAGAGGTGATTGAAACCTGTTGCCCGTTGGAATGAGCTAAATGGCACGTTTACTCATTGTGAGTAACGGCAGTGGCCTAAGGCTAACATGAAAGTGAAAAGTTATAACTATCGTTACTCAATGGCACGAAATTTCTAATCAGCGGCGTGTATAGGCTGCTTTTCATTACCTCCAATTGCGTGATAGGCTGTTATGGTGAATAAAGTGGGTGTATGAGTCTGTACATTGAAAACTCGTGTCGCGTCTTCGTGAAAAAAAGATCTAATTTTGGTAAACATTATGAATGTATTATATTTAACAGGATGTAATAATTATAGTGTCAGCTTCTAAAACTTTGCTCTCTTTGGGGACTAAGTTTCAAAGAAACATTGTGAGCAGAGAGGAAAATGCTTCATTGGAGACAACACGGCGAGAAAATTGATACACGTGACTCAAGGGAGCACAGAAGAAAACTTGGTAATGCTAAAGATACGACAGGCCAATTCCAAATTCCAGAAGTCGTGACGGACTATCCCGAGCAAGCAATACTTCATTTTCAGACGTTTCAACCCCGAGGGAACTTTTTTGTTGCAGGAAGACAGACCCCTTTTGACAGTGAAAAATGTGTGAAGTTTTACCTAAATTATTCTGTAACATTTCAAACAAAAAAAAAAAAAAAACGAAGAAACGAAAAGATAGAGAAACCGTCATAGAACCGAGAAGGGGAGAAATGTGTTAAGCAATAATGTGATAGCTGTTTCTATGAGCACGTCATACGTGTTTCGAAGGCAACGGCCACAAATCAAATTCCCGACGATTTTTCGATGAACTTTTCATTAAAGAGCTGACACCCGTGTTGGTATTTGTCATACAGTGGTTGGACATATAGGTACTAAGTCAAACATTGAATGAACACGAACCTCGGCGGCAATCGCCTCTGGGTGTCGAGCTAATCGAGTTAAGAAATCCAGTGTGGCTAATTCCCTCTCTTGCTCAATTCACATCTTCTAGAGGAAAAACACTAGACGTTTTTCTTTTCTTCTCTTTTCCGTCAGTAGGCTATCTTGCAGGGGCAAAAACTCCCTTCCAAAACATCACGATCAAATTAATTTCCATTTCATCTTCAGCCAAATTTAATTTCGCCCACTTCAAACAAGGGGAGAGGTAGAATGTAGCGTAGGAAAGGACCGGATCAAACTCATTTGCCAACAATTCGCACATAAGTGGCGAAATGAAAATATTAACAAAACACGCAGGGCGGTTATAAATACATAATAGGATTTTGAAGATCGGTAGAAACGGGAGGATAATTGCAAGAAAGAGATAGGGACGTGCCGGGATGAATTAGACCAAGATTTCTCGCCTGGCAGATGGGCTGGAAAGTAGAAATAGATGAATAAATACGGAAGTGGGCAGTTTTCTTTTTTCCTTTTTCTCTAAATTTCTAATTACGATAAACTGTTAAATGGAATTTAATTTGGAAGTTAAGACACTGATTATCGGTAGTGCGTAAAACTAACGAAAAAACTTCTTGCCGTTAAAGTAAATATGAGGAAGATTGGTTAACGGGATTGGAAAAGACGGGAGAGAATCGGTCAAATAGTGTAACCTGAAATTAAAATGGACGCTAAATTGAAAGAATAAATTTCGGAGGAAGATAATGTTTGTTTTTCGAGATGACGTAACGATGCAGTAGGGTGTAATGTAGCGTTGACACATTGAGCACGCGTCTCAGTTCCGTTTCGCGCCAAACTGTGAATTGAAAACGTTACGCTTGGACCGGTAATCACTAGACGCTTTGAATTACGATGGTAACCAAACATTTTAAGGTTAGAGAAACTCATGTAGAAATTGTTATGTATTTCATGGAACAGGAAATGATTTTACAGTTCGTCGGGCGTATTGACTGATGAGATAAATTGTTGGTTGTTATAAGGTTTCAATAAGGTTTCAAGAAAGATTGTTGATTCTGAGTGTTTCTCGTATAAAGTATAATATTTAAGCGTTATGTTGGGGTGGCTCTTAACAGTGAGTTTAGAATGTTAGATGACTTTAAATTCACCTCAAAGTGCAAAGAAAAAACAATAAGTTTACATACAATTTTACACCAACAATGTGCAACAAGCCAAATGAATGTATGTCTGGAGATATTTGAAAGTATTGGTGGACATACTTTTGAAGAGCTCTTTTTTAAGCCCAAAGGGGGGTATTTGGGGGTATTTGGGGGTATTTGAGGGTTTGATTCTCTATTTCTTGCTATTTACGTTATCAGCCCCTTACTCATGTTGTGTTGAGATAAAAACAAATAAAATGATAAATATAAATTTATGTTATTTTTTCAAGTTCTTGATTTCCACATAATTGATTCTATCGTCCCCTCAGCTGTACCAATCATACCCAAGTCTGATTCCATAAACGATATCTCATTTCTACGTCAATATTTGCCAAAAGCTATTTAATCTGCAAAGCAAATATTTACTTGTTGTGTTTCATGTCAGAGGGCATAAAAATGACAAAATAAGATTCACATGAAGCAGGACCATTCCGGAAATTATGTTGTTCTATGGAACAAAGATGTAAAAGTTTACCACTGTAGCGTATCCTAAAGGTGTTACGCATTCCACTTTTAAAGCAAAATAAAAATAATACGCACTTGGTCAATAAGCTTTGTGTTGTAAATATACAAATTTTAGCTTTGCGCAATGAATTGTGGGACAGAAAACTGGCAAATTGTCCTATAATGCATTGTCCAATCACCATCCAATAATGCACCGTAGGCTTCATGTCAAAAAGCGAGATTCCACCGTGCGTTTGTAGGCTTTCTGCAACTGCAGTATTAAAAATCCCCCATCCACAAAAGGCAAATGCTTGCACCCACCCATTCTCATTAGCCACTGACTGGGCTCACCTTGTGCTCTTGGCTACGATTTTTGGCAAAAATCCTCCCTTGACCATTGAGATAACCTATTCGCGTGAGAGTCGTTTGGTCAAACAAGTCCTCCTTACCTCCTTAATCCAGGCAGTTGTAACAACATGTGGCCTCTACGTTCTGTTATTTGCCACAGTAGTATTTTTTAGCCAATAATAGGGAATCAAAACTTATACTACAAGATTTAATAATTACTTCAAAAGTAAATAAACAGAGGAAGCTCACGTAAGCTTTTCTTGAACGATAGTAGGACGTCCCCTACACTGAGATAACCAAATAAATAACCAAATGAATCGTAGGCAAATTTGATTTAAAAAGTAATTGATAGCTGAAAAATATATGAAATTGTTACATAAACGTTTTACAAACAGGAAACATACAGCTAGTTCTAATACCTTTGGAAGGACAAGGACTTTCTTCTAATCTTATGACCATGTCGAAAACTAATTAGATAATGAAAGATACCAAAACTGCGGACAAAAAAAGCAAACAACATTATCCTGTTTCAAAGACTGAATATAATTTATCATAAGTAAAATAACTCTCAGTTTCTTACAAAAGGAATATTTTGTCATATTCAGTGTATTGTGAAAAATATCTGCTAAGAGTCCTCTCGCAGTCGTAAAATGAAGGTCAGACTAATAATTACTGAATACAATTACACAAATTAAAATTAGATTAAATAATGTAACCTTTTAGAATGATCATAACAAACGGCAAATAGAAAATTAAACACACTGAAAGAATTCTAGACTTACCGTACCATGATAAGCAATCACTTTTGTATAATTAGTTAAATGACCACGCACATGCATACTTCCCCTCAGTAACAGACTAAAAATATTGCGAGAAATAAAACTACTACTAATTTAATAATTTTTCAGTTTATTTTTAGATTTTTTTGCTTTAATTCATTTGGGGGCCATCGGAAACAATCATGTTGTCATAAAGTTACGCTTGAACTACACTGTTCTAGGAAATAGACACTAGCTTAAACGGCTTTTATTTATTAATCTGTCGTATTGTACTATTTTTAGAAACAAAAGAAGTTTCATTTTCCTTTGTCTGAATTCTAATCTCGTCACATATTATATGATTTCAAGCAAAATAAGTTGAAAGAGATATCATATCATCATCGAATAAAAGGTCTCTTATTTTTTAATTATCTAGGAGGTTGAAACAAAGGACATTAACTTAAACGATATCACACAAATTAGCAAAATAAATGTATACAACATACAGTTCATGTGATACCGTAGTTATTTGAGAGCTCACCTAAAATTACGTTAATGATGGTTAGCGAAGTCAACAGTTTTTTTTTTTTTTTTGAGAAACAAGAGACTTTCTCAAATTTAGCAATTTTACTAACATCATATTTAAATATTCCTTTTCCATCGTTGTGTAGTTGACAACATGAACCAATAACTTCTCCCGTAATTGTTTTTGCACCGCTGTCAAGGAAACTTATGAATAACCTTCTAGGGTGCTCATGATCGATGAATGTTATGAAGCACACATAGAATTTCATCATTGCTCTATGGCACGGAAACATCTGTCCAGTCAAATTACGATAGTCTTCCTAGTCTTACCACTTATTTTTTTTAAGTACAGTTGATCGTATTACAGTGTACAAGATTCAGATGATTACCAACATTGTTAAACAGCGCCACTCTAGTTGAACTTATCAGACTCTAATGTGATATAATCACTAAGTCAAGATGCACGTCGTTAATTCAGACGTTTCATTCCCAGCCATATTTGGAAGGAAAAGAATTTGATCGAAAGAGATGAAGGAGGATAGACCCCTTCAGATCATGTCGTTTATACGGATGTCATCCACTAAAGGTACATTCTTGGCAGACTTGAAGTGTTATTTTAGGTACCCACGTCCTGAGTAAATGATTTTACAACCCATGTTACAAATCATATGACTTGTATAATTACAGCCTAAATATTCTATTCCAGAATCAACTCGAAGCTTTCAAAAATCATTGCACTAAGAGCAATAGGCTACAATCTCACTTTAAGTAACTCCCAGAGCCCAGAGAGGAAGAAAATTTAATCATGTGTGAGAATAATCGGCATTGTGGAAGTACGGAGGCTAATGAAGGTATGGATATTGAACTGATATGAATAGATTATTTTGGCTTGTGAGTCTTCCTACAGTCCTAAATGCCACGCTCAGATAACACGGAATCCCGTGTGCGTAATTTTTTACCAGGACGAATGGGGCAATTTCAGTTTTTTAACCCAAACTGTAGCCTTAACCCTAAACTAAGCATCATTTTTTTTCATTTTTCATGATTTCAATGAAAATTTTCGAAAGTTGCCCTCATTCGTCCTGGGAAAAAATTCCGCATCCCGCGGTAGAAATCGCATGCCCTGATCACTGTGACAGGTTTTAATAACTGAAGTTTGACAAGTAAACTTGTATGCCAAAACGCAGTAGTTACCGTATATAGTCGCAGTAATCCCATGGATTTTCCCAAAGGGCCAAGCTCTCCGACGGAGGGAAGGGTGGGGGGGGGGGACCTCGAGCTGCGACAAATACGACTGGTGGCTGGAAGGGTAGCGAATGCCAAATTTCTGCGTCCAAGAATTTTGGGTTTTCATTCAACAAATGTATTTGAGGTTTTATAAAAGGAAACTTGGAAACATGAGGTTTTTATTGAAGTACACTTTGGTCTTCCTTTGAAAAAAATTGGAAGGTTCTTTGGCTTACCGTTGAAGAATTTGCCCTCTTTGAGAGCACACTCAAATAAAACCTCCTGATATACTTTATTGTACTTGTTTAGATTCGCCAGCAAAATTGGAAAACTTCCCCGACTTGGGGCCAGCCTTCCCCAACTGCCCAATGGGGGTGCCCCTTCCCCCACCAGCGCCAACCCTGGCTTGTACATGGTAATATCACCCTCTTTAGAAAACACAGTAGCTGGTAATGTATTGAACTAACTGATTGCTTTGTTCAACTTTGTTGTAAAAGTTATCCTGTATTGATTCTGTGTTAAACATTTGAGAACAGTGCTTCTCTGCTATCATTCAATATTGTACACTTGTAAGGTAACGACTGTTCTAAAAAAACCTTATTACGACACTACGACAAGCCTCCAGAAATACTTCAAAATCTTTTTCTGACTAATTACAGTCATATTCATCTTGTTAAAGAGTGGGCTGGTAGCGCCCACACATTGCGTGACTGACTTAACTCTCAATGTATAACCTCCGTCCATAGTAACCTACACACACACACAGGAAAGGGAGATTAACCGTGGGGCTTATCCATAACTCAGATTGGCTACTCCAGGATTTCTTTCGCACGCTGCCTGGTTAGCGAAAACAAGAATTTTTACGAAACAAAAACATGTCAACATTTTCCTCTTCAAAGTAATCGATTCTTAGCATTATTTTGTAGATTTCTTTTGGTTTCTCTCCTAAATTCCGTTTCCCGTTACAATTTCCTGTAGGAAAACTACACACAGGTATACCGCACGCATTATTGACACAACTTGTGTAATGTTCTCACCAAGGGACCCGTTCCATGTAGTGGTTATTATTTTAATTAATCCTTTAATCCCTTCTTTTGTTTATATAATGGTTGTCTACGTGCATTCGTTTCATTCCAGCTCAACGGTAGAGGCGAGCCAATCATTCATCATTATTAGCAATACATAGTAACAAAAGAAAAAAGAAAAGAAAAAAGAAAAGAAACACAGTATGAAAGCAAGCAACAGTGCAGTCAGTATGATACTGGTGTTTTCAGTAATCGTTTGTACAACTGAAGTAAACAATTCAAAACAATAAATTTTCATGAGCGATGATAAATTCTTAACAACGAAATCATTTTACCATCCAAAATCATCCATTAATTAAATAATTACTGAGTCCTGTTACCACATTTTCCTTTAACAAGATTTTGGTCTCAATACGGTTTAATTCAAAACGCATGCTGGTAGCTGAAGAAAAGAAACAGTGTTTTCGAATTTCATGCAGCTTTCCTTTTCCCGTTTGCATTTTCTTAAAATAGTTTTTCTTAAAATTTACTGAGAAAATTTGATTTAAATTAAAATACGAAACTTATTGTTTAAAATCCTCCTTTTCGTTGAATATTGTTAACGAAAAGTAAGCAAATTTTCCTTTCAAATTAAACACTTACGTTTATGTCACTGTAATTCTTTGTCATTTTTAATCGCTTTTTTTATGTCATATTTTAAAAACATGTGACAAGTAAATATTTTCCAGTCAGTCATTTATTACAAAACATTTTATGATATTCGAGAGAATTATAATTACATTGTTGCCTGGTTGTTGCGTTTTCAAGGAAAAATCTACAAGATTTGTGTATAAAATGCCTTCCTATTTACTAATTACAAGTTACAGTAATGGAGTGGCAAATAATTACACCATCAATGACATCACAGCCATCAGCATCAAAACGTTTGACATCATATTTTTGTGAATGGATGACACTTGTGAATATTTGAATAGGTATAAGACAAAGCAATAAAACCAGTAAAATTCTTTTATGGGAAATATTCATCCTAAAATCTAATAAGCAACTCTGCGTTAAACGATTGATCATTCAAAATCAAGCGTTGTGAGTAAAATTCGTTCGACGAAATGACGCTCTTCGGAATTTTCTATGACACCTGTGCAATGTATGCATGTATTGCACAGTCATTAACATGATAACACAGCCCACTCAAAGTAAAGGCCCTTTTCCAGTAGAAGAGTGGTGCATTTGTCATTCTACCTCTCCCCCTCCCCCTCCCATATTTCGGACGTTCCCATGTTGAAAATAACTGAAGCAAAATCTGTGCCAAGTATTGAAGTCACCATGCCCTTGAAATTTCTACGGAAAGACATGACCTATGTTTCGGTGGCCATGTGCTTACAGACTCTGCAAAAGAATAAAACCGTCAAATAAACCGTCAAATAAACCGTCAAATAAACCGTCTGAAAAAATAGGATTTGATTTTACTACAGAGACAAAGTGTTTCTTTTTAGAGTTGGTCTTCACATTTGCAGGAAAAGATTAAATTGTAATATCATTTCCCAAAACGTGCTCAAGAGCTTTCTCTAGAATGGAAGGTGAGTGACAAGCTCGCAAATCATCATTTTTGGTGTCCCTAAGGGCTAACATGTGACGTCACTCTCCAATGGATTTTTCCAATCTTGAGAAGCACCGTTATTGACGGTGATGAGCTAACACTCTGTTAAAAATGATCATTATGGTACCGAAAATCAAATGAAGCCAAGACCACGGAAGTCCCAAACCTATACAACAAACCAGGTCCGTAGCCAGACAAGGTACTGAAGGGGGAGAGGTAACTTCCGGGGAATTACTTTTCAGGGGGACAGATGTGTTATGATGTAATAAAGCAGTATAATAATTTCTGTTCTAAACTATTCTAGGGGAGAGGACCCCTCACCCATCCTCACTTCATTTGACTACGGGTCAGGGAGAAACCCTTCAGAAACATGGACGGGCGTTACTTAATTAAGAATTATCATTTTCAAACCCCTTTTTGTGTGTTTAGTTACCTAAATTACACAACCAATTTCAAAACCACTCTTTGAACGTAAAGGGAATATGCATCCCCTTCCCATTTGTATAAATGTACCCATGTCATTCCAATTCAGAAATAGCTCCTATTAATCTTGTGACAATAGTTTGTTACTTGCTTCTTAAATTCATGCAGAATAACTCCTTGATTCACCTTCAGTATTCAGTATTTTTGTATAGAAAAATAATGAAAGATAATTGTGAGTGAAACAAGGGGAGAGCTGTAAGATTTGCCAAATTTTGAAAATAAACTTGGGCGATTGCTCTCTCTCATTAATGTAAAACCTCTTGAAGAGCCGTCTTTTCATCATGTTTGTTTACAAAAGTTTTAAGATTGTACTAAAAATAAGAGGTAATTTGGACACACTCTTTCCGATTTTTTAATCAGTTCGTTATATTTTTTATTTTTTCTTCGAGCAGAAATATATATATAACCATTTGTAAATTCATTATATTAATTAGTTTTTACCTCACTGTCTTTGGATCTTAAATTTGCATTTGTGTATGTCTGAGAATATCAAACTTCAAAAGAAGTAAAAAAAAACACAAACTGGTTTCACTTTTTTATGTGAAAGTGGCAAATTTTACCGAAAACAAAGCCCAGGTTATCAAGAGATTATAAAGTAGATTCGATACGCTTTGTTCCATAAAACTTTGCTTTCCGGTATAAATATTTTGAAAATGTTTTGTTTGTTTTTTTTTTACCCAAATAACTGTTTTGTGATTTTTCTCACCACAAACCAGAGTTTCCTTCTTTCTCTTTCATCACCCATAACATTGAAATCAAGAGATTGAGAGAGAACATTGTTTTGTGTCCTGGGATAATTCAAACGATTCATTTTACATAGCAATCTCACCCGACTTGATAAAAAAGCATTTAACCCTCTTTTCTGATTTAAACATCAAAATGAACTCTTACAATATGATGTGAGGTTTGTTCAGACGGACAATGTTATATCTTTTTGTGTGAAAAGCAGGCCCGTAGTCGTACAAAATGATGAAGGGGGACACGATTTTTTTAGATGAGAAATATTTTTCGTTGGTGGAGAGACGTTTTAAAGCAATAGTAATGTTCGCTCTCCAAAATGTCCTAAAGTGAGAACTTGCCTATGGGCGGCACCCCTTCACCCCTTTCTGTCCACCGTCCTGGACAAAAGTGTGCCCAGTGTCGTTCACATTTGATGTAATTAGCGTAATGTTATTATGGTGAACTGAGTTTGGAAGCAAAATCGATAGTATAGAGTAAGTTCATCGTACCTCCTAAAATATGAAAGTCATTTTAGAGGGAAGAAGTACACCGATCTTGTTTACATTTTTTTCTCTTTGTGTACTTTATATTCTTTCCTTCCTGTTTTAAAGGAAGAATGCAGTCACCCCAATAAAGAATTGTATAGAAGACTATCATATTTCCTGAATGGCTCTTGAGAATCATGTGGCCTTATTTTTCTCACTCAATTATAAAATTTACAGGGAGCAACTGCTTGGTTTACCTTGAATATATGCAATATTTATGTCCTAAAATATCATGAAAAATACTTGGAAGAGAAATTAGAAGAATTTTGTGACATTTAGCTATTGTTTCAAAATAAGTTTTGGCGACTGCTTATGACTTTTAGATTCCAAAGAAAGTCTTCATTTTTGGAATATGATTGCACTTTGAATAACTACTTGTTGTCATCGCTTATTTAACATTTACATACTTTCAATTCCGTATTGAAATTCATTGAAACTGTTCTCAATTGAAAGATATTACGTCACTTCCTGTTAACAGCAATCTCATGCTGCATACAGATGCTGTCAGGCAATCGTTTAGTCGTTTAGTCTGATAGCTTTGCGCTCTAAATAGTTCATTTGTAAGTTCAACCGGAGTTTTCCCACGGTCCTACCAATTGATAATCGGCAAAACATTCATGCATGTCATTGTTTTGAAAAACTCAAAGTTTTCCAATTATATCCTGAAGGCTAAAATGGACTTAAACATGACAACTGTTATTGCTTCGTGACCAACAAAAGTTTTGCGGGTTAGCTAAATAATGACCGTACAAGAATCGGTTTCCTTCATTATGTCCCTGACGCCTAAACGGTATTAAAAGGCTTGAAGGGATGAAATTCACGTCCTGTATGTCAAAGCCCATAATGTGACGTAACTATGCCTAGCATTGCCGTTATTAATCTATCACTTTTGGACACAGCGACGCCTTTCGCACAACTCCGAAGATAAAAAAAAAAAAAAAAAAAAACGAAAACAACAAAAACACAAAAAGGGAACACACCACGGAATTATGGAATTATTTTGGTATCTAAAGAAGTGGAATGCAATATTGTGCTCCCCATGCCAACATCTTTCAGATGGATATTTTTGCTACTGCGAGGACGAATCGACAGTCGCCACCGTGTGTTTTAAACGCTGCTTGGGAATATGGTCTGTTGCACACTATAGGCTACTGCTTCCTAATACGAGGAATATCTTTACCTCACTTAATCATAAAAATGATGTTCCTGCTTATCTAAGTTTATGAAAACAAAACATCTCCATCTAGATAAATAACACAGGTTATTGAAGCGGTGACGGAGGCTAAAAATCAGATACATTTTTTTTTATTAAATCCAAATACAGTCATACGAACCAAGAGGACAAGGGACTGAAGCCCTTGGTGTTGGGCCAAACCAGTTTCTCGAGCAAATAATTGAACAAAATGGAACAATTTCGTCAGTTTCTGTCAGATTTTTCTCCGACAAAGACACTCTCCCCTAAAAATACCCTAAACGCCCAATAATCCATTAAATTAAATTTGTCCTTTTCAAAAGACAGAACCACTATTGGCTTGATGCATTTCAGCATACCCCCGCTCCCCATAATGTTTCCCACCTGGAAGTTTTATACCCCTTACAGAGCACCTTGTCTGGCCATTGGTCTGCCACTTAGAGAACCAAGTGCGTCTGATGAGAAAGGGTATCCCTCACGTATGGAAACACTGCATTCGGATAAGCCTATACTACAAATAAATTTAGGGCTGAAACTTCAAAGCAACCCCTCACATGTATGGAGTATGACTTATACAAGTATATAAGTATATAAATATACTTGAGAAGTATAACCTTCATTGCTCCATAATTCAAATAGTTTCTAGACCTTCCTCTACCCACCATGGATCTCGACGTCTCCCCTCCCTGAACTTTAAGGTGCTATACAAATTCAGGCTCTTATGGTGCAATGCGAAATTTCTCAGCCTGTCTTCCTTTTGACTTTTACCAGGGTATCACAGGGCAACAGGCCATTTGAGTGCCTGGATGTCATCAACATAAGAGGTTTTGTGACTATACCATATTAGAAGGATTTAGGAACATCATTGCTAATGTCGACAGGATTAAAATTCTAGGTTATAACAGTAGTTTAACCAGGAAGGTCAAATCGCTAAGGCTTCGATCGATGACTGTTTCACTGCATCGACACTGAAACGCCAGGAAACTCGGGATATGTTACTACTAGTAAAGTTGGCGACTTTGAAGCTAGAGAAAGTACAAAGGGCGTGGGACCGTTGGCATTGTAGTCGATAGTTCAGGTAACTAAGTGGTCCGGGAATATGCGTCACTGTCATGGTTACTATTCAGAGAACTGAAATCTTCATGGTAACGACATTGATATACCATGCCATTGAGAGGCCGCTCGTTTATTCAAACACTACTTCTGATTTCTTACAAAACAGTCACACTTTTTGAAGTAAGTATAATTCTGAACTCGTATAATTACAACGAAAGGGACGGAAGATCTTAACCCTTCAGTGGGTTTTGACCAACGTCGCTGTATCGCGTCTCTCTCTCTCTCTCTCTTTCTTTCTTTGTTGGCACTTTGACCACTCTTTATAACAGCGCTTACCCCTGCTAACGGCTGGTCAATGTATCTTGCAGAGGGCTTGCTGGTAAAGGTGCAACAGTGGTGTAGGGTTTAAAGGCCCAGGGGTTATGAAACAAGGAACCAGCTCAAACATGTTTTATAAGAGGTAACAACGGTACATTTAACGATAATGGGTGTATTACGCATGCTCAAACTGGAACATTAATTAAGAGTTCTATTGCACTGTTTTACTTCATTTTTTTTAATATTATCCATTACATTAAAATTCTCTCCTTCATTCTCTAGCCACCCTTTTTCTATTTCCTTGTTATTTTTCGAAGGTCTAGAAGGAGAAGTGCTCTCCACGTTTTATTACTTTGAAATGAGAATGCATTTTCGAAATTGTAGGTTTCATCAGAACTCGACTAAAATAAAAAATGTCCAAACTAACTCGGTGTTTGCATGGCGAGCAGCCTTAAAAATTCTCTTGCCTCTTGTGTGAAGGTAGGTCGCCATACGCAAAATGTAACTGGCAAAAGACGAATTGGGGAGCCGTTTCGTCAAGGAATGAGATCCAGTATAATTTTTAAAAGACAATAAATGTTTAAAGGTTAGGTGAACTTTCCAAAGTCTGTAAATTGCAGTCATGCTTAGGGTATAGACACGAATGTGGGAATCCGCAGAGAAAGAGAGAGAGAAAAAAAAACCAGGCAAGCAATTATGAACGAAGGTTGCATCCTCGTACCGTGTGGCCTACGACATGGAAGCAGGGAACTGCGGGTTCTCCTCGAAAGATTTTCTTAAATTTGATGCTTTTCGAGGCCCTTCTGAACCATGTTTAGGGGAAATGCTTTAACACGCTATAGAATCATGTTGTCTGATTAATTATGGTTGCAACTTCAAATGTTAACATAGACTATCGTTTGGTCTTGATGAGGAGGTACAAATATGCTCCACTTTAGATATGCCTCTGTGATATTTGCAATTTTTCTGATAGGTTTACGTTAAGTGCGCCGAAAAGATAGTTTAAGCATTTCCAAGAAATTTTGTATTGATTATTTTCTTTAGTTTAAATTTCTTATCAGTTATCAACTTGTGTAATTGGGGGTGGGGGTACTGGGACATCGCCCTTTACAGTCAACGTCCCCCTGAGTTGTAAACATCGCGTGCATGTGCTGTGCGAGAAATTTTGGTTGGAGAAGGGTCTTCTGATATTATGCTTAATCTGCATGGGAGATGGCTAACCCTTTGTCTAAATCATATATGCTGTCTCTGAAGTTGTCCACTATATATTAATTTTTTCCCCATATGTTATTTAAAATCATAGAGGTCTGGGAATACGAAATGCATTTACTACATTTACAATTTTTGTACGCCCCAGTAATCCTTCAGACTATGGTGCAGAAAATAATATTCGTGCTAGAAAAAGTGCACATTGAACGTACTTATAAATGTCAGTGAGCCTTTTGGGAATTGCTCGGATGCATGTATGATGTCAATAAATTTTTGGAAAGCTCCCTTTAGTGAATACGAATATCCACGCCATTTACTACTGTTAACAACATTGATGAATTCGATAAATCGTCACATGTTTAGAACTCAAACCTAAATTGCAGCTTCATCTGTTACTTTTCGCAACCTTTTGGTTTGCAGCGGTAAGTCTGAGTTACCTCACCGCAACACCATCGCTTATACATGGCCGGTTAGTTGTACACATACATTTCTTTGCAATATTATTTTTTTTTTGTAACTTTAACTGGCTAATCAAAAACAAGGAGCAGAGGTATGTTTTATCACGCGAAGTTAAATTTACATTAAAAATATATTTTATAAATATTTAGCGTATTATGAGAGGAAGATATAATTTTTGAGTGAATCCACAGCAATGGTGACAATGAAGGGGGGGGGGGCTGTACTGCAGCTTCCCTGCCACGAGTTGAGAATCAAAAGGTGCTAAAAGAAGGGTATTTCTCTAACTGTCTAAGCGAAGAAATTTAAACCCCATGCAGTGGAAAGAAAAATGTGGGGAGAGAGTTGAAATTTACATGACCGTAACTTCAAAAGTAATCTCTCGGGGCAAAGCAATGAAATACGCAAAATGACAAAATCTGCCAAATCCGGCCGAATAAAATCGTGCAATCACTTCGTGCCAGTGAACGAGTTCTCTTATGGAACGGACAAAAACAAGTCATTTGATGGGCTGATGGGCGAATCCTTTAAATTCGTAGATTTCCTTGTCAAAGCTTATGACCAAATTATTTTGTCGTTGTCCAGTGTTATACCTTCTCCTTACTGGACTTATTCTTCGGCAGTGTTCATCAAATCAAGAGTCCCACAGTGCAGTATCCAAGCTCATGCTATCTTGGAGTCCAGAAAAGCCGGTGAAGTCACATGAACAACTTCCTTAGACTACAGATGAACAAGGGACGGCCCGATATACTGTTTCGTGTGGCCTACCAATATACTGTTTCGTGTGGCCTACCGAAATGTTATAAAACAACTGTTTGTGAGGCTCGCTTTGCATTGACGGCGAAGCAAAATTTTAAATTCCCTTTCCGTATGATTAATCATCAACTTTAATAATCATTTATACACAGAAAAAATATTTTACATGTACCATAAAATCATAGTTAATACCCTAACAAAACTGTATTGTAGCAAATGATACTGATTCACTTTATTTTTCTTCATCTCCCCTTATGAGTATAAGAGACTTATTAAGAGTCCACATTTCGATAATGCAACAATATACACCTACAAATAATGAAAAAAGTAGAATGAGAAGGAAAGAAAAAATTAGAAAAGAAAAGAAACAGTGAAATACAACACGAATGTATGACCACAAACTCGGGTAGCCTTCTAAAATGAAACATTTAGTGTTACAACAACATACAAGAGCCATATCACAAATGGTACCAACTAGGAATAAGGAAGAAGAACTGAAATCAAAAATTGCCTAATAATTTCTACACAGAGCAAACGAAAATTCAGTAAGGACTTCTTACTTTTGGATTGAATTAAATTTTTCTACTTTCAAGGGATTATGTTTCTGTAAACGTAGGGAGTTGATATATTTTTTCTTAATTGAAAAAAAATAAGGCATTCAAACAGATAATAGAGCATATCTCCTAATATTTTTGGTTACAAAGTATACAGAGTCATTCATGAATAATAATATTATCATATCTCCCATTGAAAGCAGGAATTTTGCTATTGCCACAATATAATCTATAAAACCTAAGCCTGTTACGCAATGTTAATGAACTATTTTTTAAAAAAAAAACGTTTTGTTTTAAAGATCCGTTAAACTTTACGTTGGGCATTACCATGAACTTGGGCATACCATTCCTGCATATAAATGGTGCTAAGTCTTTGGTCAGTTGCTTTCTTCAGCCTCTAAAAAGAGCAATATGGGGTAGGTCATGAACTGCATTGAAGTTCGAATTGGCATATCTATCTTTTCAAAGATTGTTTTAAATTTTAAAATCCAAGGAAAAGAGTGGAAATCCTTGTCAGATAGAACCCTTTAATATTTGTTCAATAAATGCGATAACTTATTACTATCCACATTAACAATGCTACCCAAAATTCAATCATTCAATTCTCAATTGTTTAAGTGAATGTATGTCAACCAGTTTACAGCAAAACACAGTTTTTGCACATTTTAAGTATGAGTGTCTGCTTACAAAATTTCAGATGAAAAGATTCAATTGTCTTCAGATCTTTAAAGCCCAACACTCCACGCATTGACTGATTGAGAAGTACTAGCAATATGAGCTGGTCAAATGGGTTATTGCAGGTTATCAACAGACTAAAGACAGCATACTTTACTTGGTTAACTTTAACCTTATTATATTTATTCTTATTAAAATTTGTTGTTATAATTAAACGTTACAACATGGTAAGCAGGTAAGTAAAACCATCGACTATTTTCTCTTTCCCGAAAAAGAATACTGGCCTCTGCCCAATCTTACGATTCACATCAGCGTCTCCTAGGTGCGCAGTCAAGGGGGACGAATGGGGCAGCCGCCCCCTTGAGCATATTTTTTGTATTTTTTTTAAGGTTTTTATGATATCGCTGGTAACTAAAAATAGAAAGTGTTTAGATGAAACTCACAAGACCTGGAAAGTGCCATTTCCAGCGATCTGGGAGGTTTTTTGGGCCAAAATTTTCTTGTACGCTTCTCGGCAACTATAGCGGCGCTACGCAAAGTTTTCCTACAGGCTTCGCCCCCTCCTTGGCAAATTGCTGGCTACGGGCCTGGCATCTCCCTTCATTTTTCTTGCCTCTATTATCACGAGGATTGGACCCTGGTTCTACAGTAGCCATGTTGAAGGGCGGAGGTTGTAGGCACCTGGCCTACTGGCATAAACTTATTCCTATGTTACGTCATTACTTCACCATGTACTAACACATCGAATCGGTAGCAAGTGTAGTGTAAATAGGCTCCGTTACACATCACGTGGGCGCCAGATTGACGGTGTAAATATTAAATGACATGGTATTGCCATATGTTGGTCAAAGGTCATACAAATTCTGAGGAAATTGTGAACCGCAAGTCATGATCTCGTTGCATCAACTTCCACCTCGAGTAATATGCGATAATCACGTAATTCTATGGCGACATTTGAATGACTCATACCGGTACATGAAGGTATAAGTCCTTTTTATACCTTCATGAGATAACTTAAGGCATTATACCAGCTTTACATAAATCAATCATGCCTATTCGTGCGTCAGTTTTGTATATTAATGTAAAACAACAACAAAAATGAATACAACTCACAAACATTGCTTGTTATTCTGCTCTATTGTTTTAGACCAAACAGGGATGGAGAAGTGTTAGTTTGATAAAACTTCTATTTGACTTACAGATTTAAAGCCGTAGACGTCCAGTAACTTCCTTGGTTTGAGGTAGTACTTCCATGGTTTGACCATTGTATGATAGGGATTAATTCAGTCGCGACTGGATTGTATAAAAAATAAGAAAACATGTTTATAAATAGTAGAACAACAGAATATGGTGAAGCAGTTAAGAACACAGAGGGACTTCAGAATGGTCTCCACAGGCTGTAAAACCTAATGTGTTGGGATAACGTAAAACTGAGGATTATTTCTGCACGGTGGACCTAACTTTATTCAACTGAGTTTCGTGTACCTTTAACTTAATGTGCACCCAGAACCTAGTTTCAGACTGAACTAAAAGAGGTCCAAGAGGTTCCTCAGGGTTACCGTATTCCAACTCTTGAGTTTTAGAATGTATCTCCGAGTCAACGAAAGTGGGCAAGAGTATATATCATTATCATATGAAAAATCCTACGCTACACACTACTCAATATAAATTGCACGGAACGCAGGGCGAATCGGCGCCATGTACCCACTCTCTCTCTACCTATATTACTAGTCCACAGATAGAGCCTGTGAGCCAAGGGCGTGAAAAGTGAAAGGAGGGTTTGCGGACTTGGAACAGGGCAAAACTGGTCGGGCTGGGGAGACTGCAAGTATGTTTGCTGAACGAGGTTCTGTTGCCCAGACCAAAGAACCAGTCTTCAGGGGCGTCTGCATGGTTATGATGAAAGAACTAACTTATGAAATCTCCAGAACCCACACTTAGGACCAGCCCAAGCATACATGGCAAGAGCTTGCATGTCTGCATGTTTCGGGGGATACAACGGGGCATGGAGAGAGGTTTGTGCTTTGTAGGATTTTGAATATGATAATAATGCATACTCTGCCATTTCCGTTACGTTCACATTTGAGTCGGGAGTTGATCGTTTCCAGTCTTGACTCGAAGATACAATCTAAAACTCAAGTAGGCCTATTGGGATCACAAAGCGGCGTTCAAAGGTGATAATCATCGCTATGATATTTTTAGGCGGACTTGGGTATGCACGAGTTTACCTAATCGTAGCTATACTTCAGCATCGGGAGGATATGGGATGGAATGTTTTGTTCCACTATTTTAGGCTCGTTTTAACTTTAATGATGATTACAAAAGCCTAACATAAGTTTACGAGGGACATACATCTTGAGACTAGCGAAAATTTACAAACTAATTAAAGACAGTAAGGCACAACGGGTTAGCTTTTATCCCACACGTTCTATGCTCTAATTTTCTAACACAAATATGAAGTTTCCTTTTTCTCGTATGGCCTGATATTTAAAATATTGATCCAGATTATGCCTGAGCTTAAAAAACATTGTTCGATCATACCCACTAAATCCAGGAAGTTGAATGAAGCATTTAAGAGTACTTGAAAACCATAGAGAAACATTCGTGATATTTTGTGTCAGTGCAAAAGTAATGAAGATGATCACATGATCAACATGAAATGTTATGAATTTTACCTGGAAAATCTCGTGTAATCACTTAAGGGGCTAAATCAAAGATCAGCTGTAATAGTTTGGCGCCCTGTGTGGGACACCGTTCTGATTCGCGCAGAGAGCTTTGGGGTGAGAAGGTCTAAAATGAAACAAGGTCATACGAATTAGTTTATAAGGGGTCCTCTTGATGAGTTCATAAAACCTGTTTGGGACCCTATTTAACTGTACTTTAAAGTGCCATAGCAGGCAACTTTGAGGTCAGGTATTTGTGTTGAAAAGATAACGCACTTTGTAAAATGAAAGGGTAAAGGAAACATTCGTTGTTCGAGGAAGTTAAACATCGAAAGTACCTAGTTCTCAGTCGCCAGATTGTCAACGTGGAAGTTCGGTGACTTGCTAATGAGGAGCCCCGAGACTGGACCCACGTCCGTAGAGAGGTGTCGGAAATGCTGCATTGGCGACAAACACAAATTGAACAATGCTTCAACAAACTATGGAGACCGCGAACTTAGCAGAAAGAACACAGAGCTCTGCACGGTTTGGCGCTATCAGCAACACGGCGGGAACATACGTTGCTGTACTTTTGATAGGTTCAACCGATCGTTTTCCCCCATACTTGCTGGTTTACAAGGGCCTGACTAGATACAATTGGGTTGCTCGATAACTTCCTGTATTGAGGACCTTCTAATATTGTTATCATTTGTAGTAATGACATTACCGCTCGCTTGTGAATCTAACAGTGCAATAGCCTCATCGTTAGGGCTTCGACGCGATCTACTATGACGAAGTTAATCACTTCTGTTTTAAGACTTTGATTTAGAAGGATGACAAGATGGGTTTTCCTTTGCAGCAATTCATTAGCACGAAGGGATCGAACAGGTCAAACGGATCGAAGCGTAGAGCGAGTAAAGATTGGCGGCGATTGGTCAAATCGAAAGTTGCCAATCACTGGATGATGGTATACATGTAAACACAGATCTGGTACTACTTGGTTGCCAACTTGAGCTACCCTGGATCTTAAAACGAAGTATTAGGAGTAGGTGGACCTGGTCGGCGCCATACGAGAAGTGATACAGAGACGGTGGGCTATTGTTGTAGAATATTCTGACAAGGGTTTCAAGGATAAAACTGTAAAAAAAGAAAGAAGTGAAAAGAAAAAAAAAAACACAAAGGTCACATTCAGTAAGTTGTAATGAACATGTAAGACAAAGTCTGTTTTAAATGTTATTTCAAAACAATGCACATGGGAATTCTTCTTAAAATAGAATACAAATTAAAGTTTTAGTCTGTCATGAGTTTAATATTTGACTACTTCAAAGTTGTCAAAGTTTTTATAGCACTCATTTGTATCAAACAAAGTCATATTTGTGGTTTCCCTTGTCTTCAACCGAAAATTAAAACCGCTTTCGAACGGAGCCTTCTGCTTATATTAATTTCGAGACAAAAATGAAGTTGCATGTTATGAGCATTTAAGGAAAAATAATTAGGAGTAATTTTAATTAGGGTGTAAGAAATAGATTTAATTATTCTAAGATATGCAAGAATCATATTTTTTTTTGGTAAGGAGTAACATTTCTGAATGGTACTCAAATGATGATTTTTTGGGGGTAAAAACGTTGTTTAATATATCACGTTCACTTTTACAGAGGGCGTCAGTTTTCATCTGCATCAACAGTGAACTAAGGGGCCCGGGGAGGAAGGTTCCTATCCCAACGGTTAACTGTGATTAATTTTAAGGTCACGTTATATACGGTAGTTTTTCGTATTGTTGTACTATTTTGTGACAAAAAGTGAAAATAATGAATGAATATGAGTATAAAAATGTACAACTTGATTACTTCAACACATTTTACCCATGTTATTGCGATCGATCCGAGTTCGCTCATTCGGTATGAAGTTCTTACATTTCAGTGCATGAAAACTTCTACTTCACCCGCATCGGTATTTTTGCCTTTTGCTCCTGCAGACGTATCTTTGGCGGCACAATCGGCTCTCTGTGCACTCCTAAAAGGCCCCCTCTCATTAAACAATACACGTTTGGTGGTACATGAATGGGGTTTTTTGAGCAAGACTTGTACCAGCTTATAATTGGAAGATCTTTCAGGAAGATTTCCGTATTAGTTATCATTTTCAGGTGAATTCTAAAAAGGTGCGGTTTAAATTTGAACTGAATCCAAGCTAGAAGAAGGCTGTATTGGACCATAAGTCACTTGTCTTGAGACAGTCGATAATACTGTGGTTTGTAGTGTTATTCTAAGATTTTTTTCTTTTTATTTACTAAAGAAACATTTCCACGAAAATTTTCACGAAACTTATATATATATATATATATGTATATATATATATATATTTCCACGCAGATTTTCTCCTTCTATGGAGCCGTTGTGTTCTTTACTTCTTCTCTATGAATTAGACCAGGAGGTTTGCCGACCACTGATTCTTTGTCATATTAGGAGAACTGCTACATCTTTAGGAGAACTGCTACATTTTCTTGATAAAAGCGGGCAGTTACGACTAGAGGGAGCTGCAACTAGAGAAAGTTGCAACAAGAGGAACTGTCACTAGATCGCCCTGGTTGTCCTCTCTTTTTCCTTGCCTTTCACAGTTTCTGAAGACATTGCTGTTTTGTTAAAAAGGAAACTACAGTAATCAAACTATTCGTTGTTATGTGTATGAGGAAACACGATCGTCCCAAAGTGCTTCCTAGTGGGAACGTATCACGATTATGTTAAATTGTTCCAAGCCCCCATATAATGTTGGCTATATTTGAAATCATTTGTCTAAACTGAGTGGAGAGTACCTTTTTTAATATCTGAAACCTAATTCAACCCGAGAATGTATTTCTCAGAACACCCAACGACCACAAAATACCCAAGAAATGCACCGTCTTCCAAATGACAGTTTTACTTCGGTTAGTACAAATTTAGCACTTTAGGTCAGGTTTCAATTTTTAATTTTCCAGACGATCGAGTTAGGCCGAAAATTGATTTTATCTTCACAGATTTCGAAAAAGGAAACAATTTACTTTTTCCCAACCAGAATTGAAATTCGCTCTCCCTCTGTCATGAATATATGGGTCTCGTTTACATATTATTTCAAGTACAGGCGCTTTAACCAACATGTCAATCAAGACGCTTACTACATTGTCTGGGGCGTCGCAGGACAACCAGAGGGGTGGTGTGTGTGTGTGTGTTAAAGAAGAGAGGGGGTGGGAAAGAAGGGAGAATGATTTGATTCAATGTTTCAAGCCTTGGCTTACGTTGCTATGATTTTATATGCCTTGCAATAAAGACTAATGAGATTTCATTATCGTTAATGACAGTGAGTCACATAAAATGTATCTTTAGTTTCAATGGCAGCCTGACAGCGATGGATTGAAAATTAATTTACTAAACCTCACTCTAGTCAGTTCAGAGTTAAAAATCGTGTCATTCAAGTCATCCATTCAACCAATCTAAGTATATGTGAGTAAATACAATTTATTTCGAATGCTAAAAATGATAGAAATCAGAATTTAACCTAATATTAAAGTAAACTTAATGACCATAAAAAACTTCAATTATCCCATTACATATTTTAATCTTCACTTAACTTGTGATTTTAATCCCTTGATTAATATTCAAGTCACACAAACCATTAAAAAGTCAAATTTTACTGTTCAGCCATCTGCCTATTAACGCCAATATTGCCCAATTCAAATATTTTACGGCCAATTAAGACTGACGGAAGTTATAAGTGACTGTGATTTTTTAGGGAATGCATCGTTACAGCTGAGGGCTATTCTATTGGTCAATAGTAGACAAAGGTATTCTGCTGGACTATGACAGTGGCACCAAAAGGTGGCGGCATGGATGCCTGTTTGCCTTATTAATTTTCGTTTCAGGATGACCGGTGGAGAATAAAATGAATTTTAACTGCGTGAGACTGGCGACGAATTTATATGAATCTTGTTTCACAGAGTGTAACGATGCTTTATTATCTCTTTAACGAACCTCATCAAGAAGAGGAACCTGTCACGCAATTTATTGTGCAAAAAACCTTAATGGTTTTGCTGATCGTTCTTGTTTTGGCTCAATTATTTTTGTTGAAGAAAAATAGCTCATCTTTTGAGTTTAGCATGTTTAGGTTCAGTGGTGGATCCAAGGGGGGGGGTGCGAGAGGCGCCCCACCCCTTTGGCCGTCATGCGTGAAAAAAAGTTGGAGCAAAAAGAATATGCTTTAAAATGTGTCAATTATAACACCATTTTGCATCTTAGCCCTCTTCCAAAAACAAACATTTTTCAAAGGGGGGGGGGATATCCATCCCTTAGACCCTTCCCCCATGATAGCGATCGGTCAAACCTTTCGCACCCTTTATTGAAAAGTCATGGATACGCCCGTGTAGGTTGATAGTTTAGTCATCTTCAATATTCAAGGTTTTTCTGTAGTTTGTAACAGTAAAACGACAAAAACTTAGGCTTACTGGGGTGAGGAAATTCACACTTTGAAAAAAGTTCGCGTGACTGCTTAATTGAAGACACGAATAAATTAAAAACAACATCGGGATATGATCAGACGTTAAAAATGCTGTTAAAGCAATATTCTTTCGTTCACATGTACTTTGAATTAGCAATTGCGCTACCAAAAGCATTCTGATCATTTCGCATGAATCTCCTTCGATAAGAGTAAAACCCACACCATTCAAACTATATAAATACCTTAGCAGGGCAGTAGCTTAGGTACTGTCATTTTGTGATAACGACCTCATTTTGTGACAACGACCATGGGAGTTAACTGAAGCCTCTGTTCCTTCGTATAAATGATCTGAACGAAACATCTTCGTCCTCCCCGGGTGCTAATATAAGAATAGGGGAAGGTATGCAAGCTTTACAATTTTCAATCTTACAATTTCATCGGCGGACGGTAACCCAAGTCCCTCCCCCCGGGGCGGTGATGGTTAAGAAAACCCACTAACTACACAATGGAAGCAGCCTCGCTACTTAGATTATTGGGTAAAAGTACTTGTCCTGACTCCCAGGTTTGCTTGAAATGTGATATGGTGTACATATTGCTTAAGAGGTATCGTTACAATAGGTGAATCAACCTGCATAGCTTACCGCACGGTCTCGAAAATAATGCATTTAGATACTTATAGCTTAGAATGTGGGAGCAACATAAAGTGTCCTTCGCAGGGTACGAGCAACTAGCTGTGGTACCAAACAAGGCAGTGCCAATATTTTAAAATTAGGACGGAACATGAAAGTACTAACCTCGAAGCTACATTTCCATGGCTTTAAAAAAAAGGGGGGGGGGGAAGAGTACCCTTCAAAGTCAAGAAAACATGAAATAAAATTAATAATTGCTTCTTAAGAAACACCACCACGTCATAAATAGGCTTATCACGAAAGTCTGTTGTATCAAAATGCCAAAATGCCAAAAGCTCCTGGATTTAAAGGTTAGTTTCAATTACATACTTGTACTGCTTATAACAAGTGATGGTTTCTACGGAAAATGTGTTTTTACACCACTTAAATTTTAAGTTTTGAGGCACCATGCTACACCCTTCTTGATACCAATTTCAAATGTAAAGATTACACTGTAGGTTTTTTTAAGAAAAAGTAGTAGTACCGTTCTAAGTTAAAAATGGCCACTTATATTAGAAGACGTTTTGAAAATTCTCATATGTAACCTGGATTCACTCGTTCCTTGATAAATTGCCAACTGTTCTTTTTGGCAGATACTGCTCCTTCTATACATATAAAGGGAAAATTTCTCCTCCCACGATCTAATATTTGTTTTAGACTATTAAATTTACGTCAGGTACAATATGGAACCATTTATCTCGTGAGAAAAGTTGTTGGACAACGAACAGTCCTGATGTTAACCACCTACCGACCATGTTCCATATTATTCTAAACAGAATTTTGTTTCCTTGGAAAAATACGGAGGTTTCGAGTCAAGGTTTGCAAACATTATAACAACGTTTAGTGATCACACGAACGGAAGCATTACACCGGTAAGAATTACTCAAATAAAAAGTCAAGTTAAACTTTTATTACTAACCAACCTCATCATGACTGCTGATGGGACTTCTTCCGTTAAACGCTGTTGTTTTCCACGATCGAGGACGCATGCCAGTTTAATGTATGTTTAACGCATACAGAACTGGTATATTTTTTCACATTTAAAGAGCAGGTTACTGGTATAATTACTAATCATAGATGGTGGATTAGTGGGTGGACAAAATGTGCCCCCTTATGATCTGTTGGTCCAATTAGATAAATAACAGGTCCACGAATGAACAAATTGCTCTTTCTTTCACTCAATTGAAATAATGAAATCGCATGATAGAGCAAAAAAAAATAATAAATAAATAAATAAATAAATAAATAAATATATAAATAAATAAATAAATAAATAAATAAATAAATAAATAAATAAATAAATAAATAA
>WURT03000026.1:756689-779115 GCA_009936505.3 Holothuria glaberrima
TCCGGGGGCATCTCCCCTGAACCCTCACATGAACGCTCTTTCTGGACCCCACAAGGCACCCTACGGTGAATCCTAGCCCTGCTCCACAACGTGTACAGGGGAGCTATGCGGGTCACCAAAACGCTTCCAGCGCCCCTCTGCTCTTCATGTTGGTGTGCTCCCCAGGCGAAATGCTGTGCCAATTCCCCCACTTTGAGAAGTCTGGCAAAGCCTCTTATAAAGGAAGAAAAAATATTCTCTTAAAAGTGAGCGAGAATTTCCACACTTAACCCAGGGCCTCGTGGCATGGCGGAGGCTACAGTCCCACTGATTTTTAATGTGAAGTTTTTCTTCTCCAACATTAGCTCTACATTAGAACAATCAAAAATTACCTTAGAAAATTTCAAAATCAAGAAGATAAAGGTCTGTCCCTAACCACAGAAACCTTGCGTGCCTTTATTCAGGAGGTACCGGTAACTTTTCTAGTACTGTACAATCCTTGTGGAAGAGTTTCTTTCTTAAAGGGGATATCGGACATCCCCTCAAGCTAGGAAGTTGCTAGCAACTCTCTGCCCAAAGATATTTAGGAATAACCCGAGAATTGTAAATACAGTTGATAACTGCACTTGGTTGGCATTCAGTTAAACAATATGGTTCACCCTGGTTGGTCAGCAATGACTTTGCACAGTCAGTTGTGTTCCCAATTAATCTCACATGCATTGCTTGTGACAATATTGCCTCGAGCAATTTAAACTCAGCGCAGGCTACTGTGGCTGTCTTGAAGATGTACTAGACAGACTAGATTTAAATCGGAGGATGTGCTAGAACTTAGCTAAGTAGGGAGAATTGATACTGTCAGGGGTGAGATTAGAGAGCCTTTAAGAAACATCACCATGCACATCTTTTACAAGTAGCTGCAGCATTGCTATAGCCTACTGAACTTATCACTTACATTTTTATATTACTCTATAAGCTCGTACTACTGTACTAGTATGAATCCACATTACTTGTGACCTTCAGGTTAACTATTTTGACCCTATGTACATACATATGGCATTAGCCAGTGGAAGCACAAAATGCATACGACCAATTATGCGATAATGTTTCATTTACGATAATTCGCTCTGTCGAATGACTTTTTTGTGCCAAATGTCATACATCAATCAATGCGGCTTAGCTTAGACACTAATAACTCTTTGTTTCTCCACTCCCAATTACTGGTGAACGAGCCTAAAAGTTATATATCTTTCAGAAAAAGTTAACACGTAACATCGATGTCAACCGAATCATATCCTGCAGCTGCTTTGAAAACTAGGCAAGTTCGTGATCTGCTATGACGTCATCACATAAGCTGCTACCTCTTGGCACGGTGGGTCGTGTTTGCTTGGTTATACGTGTGCAGTGACAAGGTGACAAATTGGGTCTTGGTCGATCGTGACTTCAAGATCATATCGAATATAGATTGACTTGGAGATGAGAAATAAAGGCAATGTTTAGTAATGTTTCCAAGCTGCTGTGTATGGAGGCATATGGAGACAGGAGTTACCTGACAAACATTAACGTTCTCAACCTGGAACTGAAGATAACATGATTACACGCTTATGCATCATGATAACATGAACAAAGCGAAGAATAAAAGAATTCAGTTTCTTGTTTATATTAAGGTGGTCTGTCATACACTTTTACATTCGATACTTTACACACTTATTTTGACCGTTTGTCATTTGTATATGAAGGTACTAAAAAATTTGAAGAAATTTCGAGTTGTTAAGTAAAGACACAATTGCGTGATGCCGTTTGTAATCACAAAAAAGACAAATTTGATTCACACTGCTGTGGTTATTGGAGTAAAAAAGGTGGCCAATATACACCTGTCATGAGTTCAGCGTAAATCGGGAATTGGAAGTCTGTATTTTTCATTTTTCTAGAAAAGGGTAAAACCTGGTCATGGCGTAAAATTTAAATTACATGGTTTCTCGTATTAACGGACAAATATTTTTGACATCTTTGACTACTTTAAAATTTTCTGAGAGAAAATGAAATGTATTTCCCTTGCACACCGGCTTTGTCTGTACAAAGGCCTCATGCAAATTTGAAATAAATTAAACTGAGGCGCCGAAATATACAAAATGTTGGTCTTTAATTCCTTCCGATCCGTGTTATTTTCATTGTCACTATGCACATATCGTAAGAAAATTTTAAGGAGTGTTCGCATTTACATAATTAAGTTGGATAGCTATCAGTAGGAGTAGGTTCTGTTTACTAACATATAGACAACACCTTTGTAAGTATATTTTCTTACACGCTGTGCACGGTGATATAAGACTCTTAGTAACATGGCGGTTTTCTTTGAGTTTTGAAATCTACTTAAGGCAAAGTTTGCATATGAATTCTTTTCTTAGTTACTTAAGGACAATTTTAACTCGATTTACTCAACGTCTATTTGCAGGTTGCCTAAGATGGCAATCGTCTGCTTCTGAAGTGGTCCGAAATAAGCTTCGACGCGCACTTAATTCAAGAGTGTTAAGAAACTTCGCCGCCAACGGTAAAACAAAGCTGGATTTGACCCCGGGATTTGACGGTTAATAACCATATTTACACCTACTTCAGGAAAGGCAACTTAGGGCTGCCCCCTAATTGTTCAACCGCTTATCCATCTACAGTTGCCCCTCTTGGTAAACACGACTCTCTAATATCCAACACGAACCCGTTGAACTAAACGTCGACGCGCCGTTGGAACAACATCGGTTTGGCCACCGGCGAAAAAACTGTATGCTAATCCACGCACGCTCCCAGAATATACTGCCGGTGTCCACAAGAACATCGGTAGTTCTAAAACTTCCAAATGAGGGGGATCTGGTTCGGTGTTCAACTGCAGAAGGAAAGATCACATCCATTCTTTTTAACTGTTGAAATGTGCCAGATGAGTGAAGGAAGATACTTCGCAGATGACTTTTCACCAACTGACCAAGGTCACGTCTACTATGAAATTTCTCCCGGAATCGAAAATTTGTGACATGATGGCTGGCTATCACTTTTACCGATGGAGGTGGTGGTGGGAGAGAGAGGGAGGGGGGGGGTGATACATCGTCAATATTTTTTCTCCTGTCACACTATCATTCTTTGACACCGCTGTCAGTCATTTACTTTAAATGAATACAAGCATACACCACAAAGGTTTCAGTGTACCTACAGTAAAATTTCATAACTATATGTTACAAAGCTTGAAAATGAATCCAATGGTATAACTCTGGTACAACTCCCATTTTCACACGAAGTTCATAACCTGAAACATAAAATTCTGAAGCTTATTCACTCAATTTAAAATGATAGATTGCGCAATAATTTGTGATGTCATTCTTATACTACTCAAATTACCGTCTTTTTTTTTTTGAACGTCACTGTACCTTGTGCCAAAATGTGATCATTGTCTCACTGCTATATAGGGTGATTTGACTACAAAAGTCCTTTTCGTGCGAGATGTTTTGGAAGAAAACGGTAAATTTTCAAGGTCCTGTAAACACTTTACTTTCTACTGGAAACAAAAGCAGGTAATATGAGTTGTACAAGAAGGACACCACAAATTATACGCAATCAACTTTTCAAATTTGGTGAATACATTTCAACATTTATATCTCAGCAGCGGAGTAAGCTATACGGGAGTTGGATAAATGAGATTTATTTTCTAACCCCTAAAATATACATTCTTGTATTTCTAGACTTTAGGCTCACTTTAATATTTTGCTGGCAATAGAACTAGTCTAAACTGCACTGACATGGAAAACTTTAAATTTATGGTGACATGCCACCAACACGACCTGTTATCACTTGGCAGTTAAATAAAACAATCCTTCAATGAAAGATCAGTTTGAATTATGCTAATACCTTTTACCGTTCTCAGAATATACCTTTTTGGAGAACCAAATTGCCTATGCAAAAATAATGATGTGGAGTGTTGCACATTATCAGTTATCTCTTAGTTAGTGATCAGATAGTTTACAGTTTGGTGGGTAAACCCAATATTTTTGAAGACAACAGTTTTGGCTTCGAATCGATAATGAACCCCTCAGGGGGATAACAATGCTACAAGTTTCCACGATATGAAGGTTATAAAGACAAAGGCTAACATTAGCCATATTTGGTAAGCCTATGTTTCTATATCACAAATTTGCATATTTCGTTCATGTTTATCCTGAAACAAGTGTTAAAAAATAGAAATTTCCCTAAACAAATGTCAATTTTTGATGGATGGTGATGGTAATTGCGGCTATTTTCTGGATTTTTATTGCTTTTTGCATCAAATATCCATCTATGTAATTTTCATGTTACCAGACCTTTGAAAGCTCTCTGGTATCATAACCAGTTTCCACTTTATAGTTAAACTTACATGCATCATGAAGATTTATGAATTTAATGATAAGTAATTCAAGCTAATGGCAGTACTAATATTGCTGCGTCACCACGGGTTTCTTCACTTCTGTGTGGCTAGTATTAGCATGAGAGGCAATAGGCGATGGGAGGGAGGAGCTAAAATAATCTTTCAGAGACATTTAGTACTTTCATAATTACAAGTTTGCCCGAAATGAACATGTCATTCGCTTAAAGGTGTACCCTCTGCCCAACGGGAGGGTGCAGCCCCTGCCGTCCGCCTTGTACGCTAAGGTGGTCCGTTTGACCCAGTAACTTCTACTAAAACAACTTGGTAGTTTGGCAAACTAGGAAAGTTAGAAAATCGGTTTCAAAGATAGGAAAGATCAAATGCTCTATATTAGTGTTCAGCATCATATTTTCATTGTCAATATTTCCTGCCTAACATTACAGATCACCTATCAAACGTCACGAACTCTCAGCCTTGCAAATTGTGAAACTTATCCAGAACGTTGGCTAAAAGTTTAGTTATCAGTTGACGGTATTTTGCAACCGAAAATTTGCCGGATTGCTAAATTGTGAAACTGGTTGAAAAAATGCTGCTTAAACGGTTGGGCTTTTCTGTATATGCAGCCAAAATAAAGAAGAGCCGGTGTAAAAGGAGATACTGCCATGGTGCCTGGGACTCTATCCTCTTAAGGCAAGAGTGTCGTAGATCACCGGCATAACCTTTTCTCCTGGTGACGGATTGAAAGAGTTAGTGCAGGTGGAGGGGGTGCGGAGGTTCAAAGTCTCTATGAACTATTGTTCACTATTCATTATACAGGCATATTGTGGGCATTTCCAATAAAAAAAAAACACTTTTGGAGGGTTTTATGTTTGAACCGTGCAAGTGTATTTTTTAGCTGTAACAGGTTCATTAACGATTTCATTTTGGGGACCCCTGGTCTGTTAATAAAGTAAATGTCTTTAAAATATTTTTGGAGGTTGTGTCAGCAGCCTAGTTATCTTTCCGATAATTATGATTGGTGTGAAGCGATGAATCAATTTCTTTTTTTTTTAATTTTAAATAAAATGTCGTTTTCTCTGTCACAAGTAAGAGTTTTTTAGAGTGTATATATTACAGTGTATACCTACAAAAGGTGTTCCAACATGTAAGTAAACTTACCTTGTATACAAACTTTGAACAAACGTGCTACACTGCAAACACAAGTTTTATACACTGAAGAGAACCCTCGTTAGTAAATACACTTCATATTTGCCATGTAACATGTATGCGTATGATGCACTTACACATATCAACTTGAACCAACAATTTTTTTCTTGTAATTTGTAATGAAAACCACACATACCTTGGTTCTTGAAGAAGACATATCGCTTTAGGTTTACAGGGTGTATTGAACATTTTTGTTTTCATATAGGATCATGTTGAATTGTAAACTAGAGTATTCTTTTAAAATTGAAAGCAACAACTATTGGTTGTAATAATGTCAACATAAAAACTCCAGGTTGGAGATAACAGTTTGAATGACATATCATTTGTTAAATAGTCTCCGTTTTCTTTGTCTGTTTCAAACAGTAAATATAAATAGCTCTACCTTTAGTAAACCATATTGACGTTATTTCTAGCTTTAGGCTTACGCAAAATTATTTCTATTACTTGACAGGTGATATTTATTTTACTGACTACGTATTTAAATAACCACATACTTTTCGCATGCGTAAACGAAATACACAAACCGGTCCTTCGCTAAATAAAATACAACATCTTACAAGAAGTATTCGTCAAAGATATTGAGGTATATGAATTATGGTATGTAAACTCCATGGATGTCGGTTACATTAGGAATAAGATACAACGACTTGGATGAATGAGATTCGTACATTTCGTTTTCTTCCTTTTCATTTTATTTCTGATAATTATATTATACATTAAGCTTCATCACACAAGATGTGGTAACTTAACATCAAATCTCTGCTAGTAATATCAAATTCATTGCCATCCAGTTTCCATACCAGTGTGTGAGGCTATCAAAATCTTGTTGATTCTCATAAAATATCAACTTTTTCACCCATCCATGAATCTCACGATTCTACTTCATGCATTTAATCATTCATCTGTATCCGAGTGTGTTGACTTTTTCTCAATACTTTTCCTTCCAGAGTGGCAAATCTTTTCCCTTGTACTTACATAGTCTCATTCCATCGTATCTTTATGATTCTTTTACATCATTTTCTTGACTCGTCCTTATATCTCTCTCATATACCATATTGTCTTCGTCATCAAAAAAAAAAAAAAAAAAGAAAAAAGAAAAAAAAAAACTCGAAAACAAAATCTGTCGCTCGTTGAACAGCCGGTCAAGTATTCGTTAGATGCTGCTAAACAAACCGTGTAAACAATATAAAACCTCCATTGAAACCAACCTGTCAAGTAACGTGATAAATTATGAAACCGTGCTTCTGAAATTCTCATTTATCGCGCTAACCCCACTCGAAAAATTTATATGAATTTAATATCGATGACATTATGAATGATTTAATCCTAATAATAAGTCTTGAGAGGGGAACTCTTCAGACATACCGCCGAAGTGGAATCGTGGCCCTTGAGCGGGAAACTGACGAAGTGAGTTCGTGTTGGTTGCTGTGTTTGACTATCTCTCCTGGCTAACCGACAAAAGACTCGCTCACCAATTGTTCGCATATAGACGAATCATACTACTGCAATTTTCATGTTTTAATTAATTAAAGGGGTAGTGCTCAAGAGAGCATTGGACACACAATTTCAGTACTGGTGGTCAGTACAACTAAACATATATAAGAGCATCATGAAGGCATCCGCAATCATGTAGTATATTCTAAACAACGTATTACTTCCAATTCTGTCATGGTTAGTTTTTATCTATATCAGTGTTAAAAGAAAGTCTGTACGAAGTTTAAAGGCATGTCAGCTAAAGGCATATTTTTAGAATCTTAGGATTTTTTCACGGGCTAGGGAGCTCGAAATCTGAAACCTACTGACGCTAAGTGGAGCTCACCACCAGAATAGATGAAACCTTATAGTCCTAGATGGTGGAAAATTATTCAATTCTATGCCTTTTTACGCCTCTGCTTACCTCGGTTGAAAAACTATATCTTAAACGAATTTTGAAGGATTTAATTATTTTGACGGACGACCATTGAGGACGCCAGAACCGTTAGGGATGAGACTGGGGGAAGAAGTCAGGGACCCAATCATTTTCAGTGTGAAGATTTTGTTTTAAAATTGTTTGAAATTACCTTTAATTACAAAATGTCAAATGTCAGGAGTTGAATGATTCAGCCACCGACCTTAGAGACCTTACGACTGCACTGACAGATGTTCACGACTCATGAGGAAACTTACTCAACTTTTGGGTTACATAATGACCTCGGTTCGGTTCCACTTGACTCCAATTTGGGTTAATTTTACCCATGTTGAGTACAAATTCACTCAAAACTTGAATATATATATCTTTCTTATTGTGCATTTCGGAGTGCATTTCTAGCTGCTTACCAAAGACTAGTATGTGCGGTACTTGTAAAACGCCAGTCGTCCTACTTACTAATGTTTCAATCATTGTCCTTTTGGGACAGGCCGGACGTTTTTGTTCCTTAAAGGCGCCAATTTCATCCCCTCACACGAAATTCAGAATTGTCAATCTTCCTTTCATAATTATTGCGAATTTTGGGCGAAAAAGTGTTTTGCAATTACCGTAAAACATACCCAGTAATTAAAACAGACGAATATTGTTGAGATTTCACCGATGGGCATATTACGAGGATTGTTAAAATTTGTGACGTCAGCAAGATCGTGTTAGTTGTTCTTTTTTCCACGTAAGTGGAGGATAAAAACGAGAAATGTAAAGCTAACATACACTATAGAATGTAATATACACTTACATCATGAGGTTTCAACTTGGCAACAATCACTAACATCCACATTTGCAATTTATGGTAAATTCGTCATAGTTGAAAGTACTTCAGCTGTGGATCCTTTCTTTCTTCCTGTTGTATTTTTTTTATGTACTTGTGTTTCAATGTAAATAACTTGACCAACTTCAGTAATGATACCATACAAAAGAGGTAGAACAGAAAAATAATTGGACAGATGCGTCCCTCCTGACGCAAACGGGGATGAAAATTGCAGAAATACAGGCTCGGACAATATTCAAATAAATTAATTTTTGTATGTGGTCACTGAGGCGGTGATGTTCGGCAAAGGGTACACATTTAACTTAAAAACCACGTATGAGAACGTGATTGAGGTTAGGAGAAAAAGTACCGTACTGCAGGGACGAGCACGGAATAAAATGGTGAAATTTGTAACAGAATGGTGGTTAGGGGGTTGGAGCCCTAGCTCATGTCTGGTACGCCCGTATGCTTTTTCACATTTATTCAGTTGTATTTAGTTGTACGTTCTAATGTTATGTCAATCCTACTTTAACCAGAATTGTATATAGTACTAATCAGACTGTCAGACCGTGTGGTGAGTACTATGCACACCTACTCACACTTAGGTACATATGCTTGTGTTCGTAACCGTGAGAATGAAATTGTACTTATACTCGTACACTCTGATACTGAAAAATAAGAATTCCCACTATAATGCAATAACATTTCGCCATAGAGACATGTGCCCTTACGCACAACAAGGCTCTTTAAGGTAGGCATTTGCATGACACTGTGCTCACCCTACTAGTCTGAATCTATAGTTCGCATGTGGTACTATATAGTATTATACAAAATAATGAATGTCTATGAGTGCGGTAGTATGAATAATTTCGAGAGTTTAAAGATTGAATGATCTATTCAACGAGGCGAAGCCGGGTTAAACAGAACGTTCAATCTTTCACCGAATGAAATTATTCATACTATTGCACGAATGGAAAACATTCATTATTTGTTTTATATAACACCTGACTTCCTTGATAGATTTTGGTCAAAATTAGATTGGAGGTGGGTTAGTAACGGATAACCCATGGCATATGACGACTAATCATCCAATCAAATGTAGAGGAATTAATAAGGTGTTATATTAAATACTATATAATACTATATAGTACGTATATAGTATGTATAGTACCATATAGTACGTGTATAGTATTATATAGTACCTTATAGTACCTCCTTGCAGTCTTTATGGATTTGTACACTGAGACACTCTGGGATTTACTCTCAGATAAGGAAATCTGGTGCCTTAAACCTATCGACATAACATTCTTTTCAAGTGTTTTGTTTATCATCATCGATTACGGAATTGATGTTGAAAGTCAAATAAACCAAAGTACCAAAGTTCAAATGTAAAACACTGGTACCCTTTACACAAATTTCGTTGTAGGGCATGGTCACAACAATTGTTTTGTGAGATAAATATGTCAGGCTCTTACGTATATTAAGTGTTTCAGTGTTTTACAAATATTACCAATGTAATTTGTTTTCTTCGTTTATAATCATGTTAAATAACAATAGGGTGGAAGAGGCCATATTACTCATAGTCAGAAACAAATGCTGTAAGGAAGTTAACTTTAGCATACTCTGACTTTTATATGAGCGTATTTTATACGAAAGTAGGTCGAAGGACACCGTGGAGAACAAAAGAAAAATATTGCTGGAACTGTTTCTAAATAACAAGGTTGTAACCTAAAACTTCAAATGGGAGAGAAATATTTATATTTGGGGGGGGGGTGAGGGAAGAGATATACTTAAACTCATTATGCAATGTTAACTTTGATCTTCTAGGGAGCGGAAATTTTACCAGAATGTGTCTTCTCCCCTCTGCCTCCCTCCCCCTTGGCTGCGTGCTTGTGGCGGCATTGTGATGACATCATAAACTTACTTCAGTCCCTTTAATATGTAAAAAAGGTTACCTTATGTGCTTTATGTACACTCTAAGACACCCTGTTTAACTTATTGAACTAGAATCTTGATCATTAACTATCCTGTCATTTCTTAAAAAAACAAAGAAATCCTTGTCAGAATGAACATTTTTCTATTTAAATTAACGACTGAAGAAAAATTGTGGCAAATAATCAACAATTTACCGGTCAAAATTAAGCAGAATTTCTTGGTTACTTTAGTCAAAATGTAATTGGATTAATCATCTTAGTTAAAGTTAATTTAACCGAGGTGTTTAAAGAGTGTTGGCTACAAAGTAAATTCTTCATTAAATCAAGTAATTTTTTATAGTTTGCAAAATGAATTTGATAGTACATGCTTATATTACCAATAAAACAATGTACCATTCAGACTATGAGATATAATTTAATTGTAGATGAAAGCCAGAATTTGTCCCAATGAAATTTACCGATGTTTTTCTCAAACATTAATTTTTGTTTGAGCAAATAATATTTACAAAATATAAGGTCAAAGTTTTGAGCAGAATTCGGGAGGAACATAATGGGATTTACTACTATGATTAAACAAAGCAAACAATTAAGACAAGATTTTATCCTGGTGCCATTGTTATGTTATGCATATTAATCTGTTATCTTAATGTTTTCACACAGAAGTGTGCCTTTTTCATAACGAATGAACAAATGAGCAAAATACACAAAATCGTATACTGTAATAGCAAAGGCATTGTTATATTTCGTTTAATTTCTTTCTTTTTTTCCACAGTCACATTAAGTATAATGCACGATCAATTTGCAGAGAAATATTGTATTTGTAGGGCAGAAAATGTTTACTTCTTGAAGACCATGATTTATACATAGAACATGTAGAATGATAAGCAGTTTAAACAAAGACAGGTGATTGTATTTTCAATAAATAAAGTTTCAAAGAAAAGAAATTTATCACTTTGCAGCTCACGAAATATGTTGTTCACCCAGACTTTCAAAGTTTTCAGATGGGGCAATTTTCATAAATCTTGTTTGGTGGTTTAATAATAAAATAAACTCGCTGTTTTGTCTGTTCCATGTTGTTTTTCTGTAAACATAATGTTTCCCCTTTAATGTGCAAAACATCAGGTTAAGTGTTGAAAACACTGGGGACCACTAGCGGGCTTTACGAGAACACGCTCCCGGCGTGAAGCACATCCATAAGAGAACACTTTGATGAAACCAATGGGCCTCTGCTCCGTGATTAAGCAGATCACAAGGATAAAATGACCAAACTCCATACATGCCTTTCTTAACCAAAATTTATTAACATTTACCCAGGGTAGCCTGTTCAGCAAAAAAGCTGCATGGTCTTCCACATGGCCGTGTTGTATAAGTAAAATACGGTAAAAATAAACATCAAAGATAAAAAATAAACAGAAATGATCAATTTCAGAAAAGACGAAAAAGAACATAAAAATGATTAAACAGCATAAAAGACGTGCAATGAAACTAAAAAGAACTACTCACTTCAATAAAGGTGTGGTCAGATTTGAAAGAATGTAATCAGCGGACACCGACAGGAACTCTGATTAATTATTTGACCAAATTACTAGGTTTGGTTTTAAGATGGCCAGAATGGTTTACTTTTGTAACCTAACATAGTCAATTTTTTTAACAGAGTTCGGTTTGGTCACAAGTTGGTCAATCAACGTCAAAATATTGTTACAAATGGTTGGAAGAGAAATTAATCTTTGATCAAAAGTAAATGACTCATTCGTTAGCAGTTTGATTAAATAATGTGAGATGCCTCTCCAGCTTTCTGAGTTGTGTTCCAAGTCATTTGTGCCGTTCCTGTTTTTACTACATATAAATAATTCCACATTTTCTAGTCTCATCTGCATTTTGCACATTGTTCATTTAAATCGTATCTTCTTTACAATTCACTTCCCAAAAAGAAAGGTAAACATATCGCTTCGACCAAAAACACAAAAATAAAATATCTGCTTCAGGTGATGATGGCTTGCTAACTAAATTTCTTTTCCCCTTTTCTGTTTCATTTTGTCTTGGTTATAGAGCTTTAACAGGTGTCACTCATTCGATCAACCTAACTCATTAGACGAGGTGGTTGGCCTCATTAGCTTTCACCTCTGGCAGCCTCGTACGCTTGTCACTCTGTCAACCTGATGTTTTCCTTAGTAATGGCATTACATTCAAACTTCTCATCGATTTTCTTTCCGAAATTCAAACCGTTATATGTACAACGTTTTTCCCTATCTTTTCGAGGACAGTTTATGGTAATTTGGTCACATAACAATTAATTTTGCTACTCATCACACGCCACCTACCAGTGTTTCAGACCGTTAACACAGCCCACGTTACACAGGCAGATTTTCCTCTAAAAGTCATTGAACGGAAGACTCGCAATCATCACGACACTTTTTCTGCTTTGGTTTTCTGTTTTTCGACTATTTTCACAGAAATCTATTATCTCGTCACTAGTATTTTGTCGTCAGTGGTTGTTAACAAGGAAATGAAGGCCATTAACTCAGAGCTTAGATACAGTAATGGTGAGATCGTGTCGGGATAATTGTCTTTTTCGAACCCCATTCCTTCTAAACAGGATCAATCTATGTCTATATTTTATGTATGTAATGTGAAATATTAACTAGAAACATATGTATGTATATATTCCAAAGCATGGTTCGTTTAAATAACAGGAGTCACGTGTGAGGCACACATATTTGCAGTTAGGTTGCCAAGCAGAAGGCAAGTAACTGAAAGCTGTGTCTTACAACGTGAAGGTACAAATAGTATGTATACCGTATGCCTGCTTGGAACCTTGGACTTGGTGCAAAGCTTTTTATATCTGTGATAATTTGTTTTACAAATTGATCAAATTCTTCAAATTTTGACGAAATGTGTTCAATCTTCTGCTTGATTCTTTCACAGAAATTAGTGGCATGACTCATTAACCAATTTTCAAAAGTCAAAGCAATTTCATAATTTGGTAATGACGCACCGTAATATATCTGAACAAAAGAAAAATCCAGGAAGGAGGTTGAACTATTAAATTCTTTATTTTGGTAGGCTAGACTTACACTGTGCTTATAAGTTATGACTTTTGACAATTTGGTTGCATTCAAAGTACAAAACAGCAGAATTACCAACCAAGTCAGCAACATTCAGTTATCTTTTAATGTTATATATAAATTTAATTAACTTTGTTTATTGTTTTCCTGCTAATTATGATTTTCTTTTTTCATCATCGAACAGTCTTCCAACATAAGACTTCATCCAGTGCATTAGCTATTTGATTCATTTGTACAATAAATTATTCAAGTTGCTTATTATTCTTCATTTCTCTGTTCATGTGCCGTGGAAAAAGAACAATTAAAACTAGTGCATGTGTCAGATATTTGTACTCTACTCTTCCTCTTAATGGCGGAGCAACCCCCGAGCTGGCCAGCTGTACCCTGCGCTATAGCCTCAGATTTCCTCAAACTATGCGCTTCTCCAGAAATTTGCGAATAAGATATTAGTTGTTAGTGGCAAAAAAACAACATAACAAACACGAAAATGCCATGAAAATCAGATTAGAGCTGCGAACACTCGTTAGAGCCCAGTCATCCATCCATCATGATATAGGTAATAATGTAATCACTTTCAATTGTATCTTGGTGTTCAGTTTATTTTTGAACTCAATCCAAGAGAACTTGCCCCGAAGGCATGAGATGCATTTATTCATGGCTTCGAGCCGTATCTGGTCTTTCTGTATTCACTAATAGACAAGAATAACAGGTTTGAAAGAGAACGTCTATAGGAGAAAAACGTTTTTAACTGGTTCTTCACATTAGACGCTCCGGCTACATACTACAAACTCATTCGCCAACTGTTAGCCATTCATACCACTTCATGTGCCGGTCAAAGGTCAGCAAGATTGTGGGGGATTGCTTTATGGTGATGTGTATGTATCATGAATAAAACAAACACTTTGTATGAGCTGAAAGAGAGGGTGGGGTGGCGTGGGTAAAGTAGAAGGGAGATGGTAGAGAGCGGAACAAAAATAAATTCAACACTGGGTTGCCTTCTCTGATTCAATTTAAAATTCCGAGGATTCTTGTCAAAAATGCCAAATCACAGTTTCAATTGGCAATTCGAAGAACAGGCTACAAAGATGACTTCGTCCTACTTGTCTACTTTTAGACACAATAGCTACTGCTAAATTAAAAGAAAAAATGTAATGCTAAACAGAAGTGAACTGGGTGATTGAAGCAGCCGCGCAAAATGTGGTTAACTGGCAGCGAGCAGCCCAGGTAAATGGTCCCCCTCCCCTTAGACCCCTCTCCCATGTCACACTCGAACAACCCCATTACACAATCCTGGCTACTCGCCTAGTCTGTTATATTTATCAGAATAAAGAAGGTGATTGCATGTATTGATTAATCTGTTGCGTTACGTGGTATACCCAGATTGCTTTTCAGAGACGGGTATTTTCTGTTAATATTGCCACCTTTATCAATGAAATATAACTACTCCACTAAGAATTTGTTTGAACCAATCCTATAGTTCCATTAAATTGTATGAAAAACATCTCATGAAAGATAATTCATACGTTTCCCTTTCCTCAAATGCCAAAGTCCAATATGTAATTAATTTGAAAACTGCACAAACTTTTCTGGAAGCAATCTGTGTTTCTCATGCATTTTAAAACTTTCGCAAAACTTATAGTCTGTCATAACGAGAATAATTTGTTTCATGCAGAATATGAACAAAATGTATGGGTTAGTAGGACATGTAATGAATATGTATTATCACTTATTACTGGTTGTCATCACAGTAATTTTAAAATATTAACTAGCATCTAAAATTTCAATATGACGCACCCTAAAACAAAGGTTTTATGATCGCATTATTGAAAAAAGGCATTCACAGTTGCAAAGTAATAATTGGTCAATTCTGGCCTCACAACATGAGGGATTGTTTTGCAAATTCTATCCTTACCAAGCTATCACACATACCTTAAACTTCTCGAAAATAACGTTCGAAGGTTTATTCTTTTCAAAGTATTCTTTTGGAAGGAACACCCAACTGTTTTATGTTTTATTAATATTGCTCATCCTTCAACAACTCTCAGAATTTAAGAAATTGACCTTAAGTTGTCGGATCCCCCCAAAAAGTTGTTAATTGGTAACATTACTCCTGTCTCTGTTGATCTGAAGCCAACAAGGGACCACTGTAACAAGAATGATTGAATCTCTTTGCAATTTTTGTTACCTTGATCTTGTAAACTTACATCTTTTTAGACCTAGCATCACCCCAAACGAAAGACAACATACTTTTTAGGAGCACGATAAACGAACCGTTTGGCCTACAAGTCGAGGCCAACGCGCTTAGAGGGTCCCAGCTGGAAATCAATACTAGACTTTGAATTTCAATCACGAAGATAACGAACGTTGGTTTGCTCTAAACTTATACCCTACAAAAATTCGGCGAAGAGACTGTCTGCAAAGCTTACAGCCTTCCAGAACGTTGATAATTGAACATTCCACTTGCCGAAAACTAGGAAAGTTGTAAAACTGAAAGCATTCGCAGAGAAAAGATGACAAAAACTGCAGACAGTCCAGTGTGATTATAAAACCTGTATAAAATTACATACCGTAACACACTTCATGCCTTGTACAGGGATTTCACACTGTAAGCAGGAAAATTGCATTCATTTTAGCTATGATTGTGCGAGTAGCGCACTGCGAGTAGCAGTAGCTACTCGCACTACGCGTATCCAGGGAGACAACGAATGTTTGTCTCCTAGAATTTTCATGGTTAAGGTAAAATTGTTCCCCCTCTGGAGATCTCATACTGCTAATAATCCCCTGTTATGCCAAATAGCTTCATAACTGCTTTATTTAGCAATAGGACTTTAAACAAATTCGCAAATTGTGGTAGGGGTTCCCCTTCCCTCAGGCGCTACGCTCCTCTGATATGCAATCTTCTTGTTCATACTTTTCCCTACAGAAACTTGGAAGCATTACTAGACATAAGTTCTGGATGGGCTACTGTGCATGTTGTTTGTCCCTGACCTTGCAAGAATATTATCTGTTATTTTATGCTCAAAGACTCAAGTTTCACAGTTCTTCAAAACTGCTAAAGTTTGTCATAAGCATTAAAAATTCCACATCATGAATGAGGACACCCAGTGGTGAGTCTGCGGAGTCATGTTGGGGAACTTACCCGGATGCTACCCTTCCTCCACCACTTCTCCAATGATGTTTCACTACAAAAATATTTAAATTCATCATCCATTCTCCCATTTGTTATATGCTTCATTCTAATGCCGATAATTTGTTATAACCCTATAAAGAGCTTCCAGAGGGGGAGGGACTTAACCTTTTGGTACCTCCGGGGCGTTGTTTTTAGACCTCACTTTTAGCCTAAGACGGACACCTAAACCCTACGTCACCAATGGGTGCGCCCTAGCACACCACCCTCTCTCAGGCGCAACACATTTTCAATATTATAAATTTACTTCGGTAACCATCACACTACAAATCAGTCTTGGATTCGCCACTAGCACTGGGTAGTCTATGCGGGTAGTAGCATGTGAACTGGCCAGCGAGAATAGGGGTAGGAAAGTTGCTGCCCACAGGCACTAGCCAGTCAAAGCCTTTCAAATACTGCGCGTCCTTGCGATCAACTACTGGCCAGCACTCTTGCAATTTTGTTACTATCTCCGAGGCTAGATCTGTGGATGTTGGCGAGGTTTGGAATAAGGGCCTAACGTGAGCAGTGCTCTTCTTCGCAGGGGAAAGGCGTCCGAATACCTAGTAAGTTCATGCCAATTAACTTTTCTTATTTCTTCTCAATTTTTAACACTTTCAAACCGGCTGACGATGGTGATCCTCTCATGAGAACTAGTTACGACCGATCCCTTCTCTTCACTGCACAAGGTCAGGATCACACGGTCACCCCACCATCGCTGCCACTCGCATCTACTGGAAAGTTTTCAGAGACATTTTGCTTTATAAGTTTGATGAGGACTCCTATTTACATGAACTTCGTCCTGTACCTTGTCCTTTGTATTAAAATTTTTTGAAAGTCAAACTAATGTACCTTTTAGGACACTTATAACATAAAAAACGACTCATACATGTGATGAATAAAATTAAAGGGGAGTATTGCGTTTTCATTGCATCAATATATGGCACACACGTTTCCGTAAAAAGGGGCTCTCAGAAAGAAATTCACTGCATACTTTGTAGATCGTGCATAATTTTTTCCACCCAAACTTTCATGTTTTCCAATGATGCGACACTAGAGTTACGCGTAACTTTTGTAACACATTTTGTTTTGAGAAGAACAACTTTTGACTGAGTTGATGGGCGATAATAGTTGTATCACAGAAGTTATATTCAGTCTGTCACGTTGATGTAATTATAACAAATTTCCCTTTTAATTACTAGAGAGCTAGATGAATAACATAAATTAAAATGTACTTAGCAGCACGAATCTTGTTTACTCCAGGCGTAAGGACCACGGAAATAGGCGTAAATTATTTGCCACATTTCTTTTATCAAAACTTAAATTTATTGTTAGAGAAGCAGGTTAAAGGGAGAAAGCAGTCACCTCAAGTTTTTATGTTCAAAAATTTCCTTAATCTTACAGATCTCCTCTTATTTCATTCACTAGTATTTTTTATTATGTTTACATGAATCGAATACTGAGGGTAAATCAAGGAGTTAGTATTCTGCATGAATTTAGCAAAAGAGTAACAAAAATATTGTCACATGATTGAAAGGAGCCATTCCTAAAATAGGATGACGGTATACCAACTTAAACTGGGGGACTGCATTTTCCCTTTAAATAAATTTTCAGTTAGTGTCTGGAATATGGACAGATTTTTATGCCAGAGAAATTTTGATGATGATAAAAATTAAAGATAGAAAACTCATCACATTATCAGCAAACGTTGCCGCCATTACACATTTTAATTTGGTTGATATAGACCAGTTTAGTGAACTGATTTGGCACTCCTAAATTCCAAGCCTTTGCATAATATTACGTAATGCAAAAAAGGAGTATACAACCGTAGTATCCAGCCTGACAATGTTTAAAACTTCGAAGAGACTTAAAGAGGGAAAATGAAACAATTTTGGGAAGAAAACATCAATCTGAATACGTGATAAATTTTTCTTCAGATCAAGCGAAGGTAGGTGTAATAATAGGAAGAAAACACTAATAATCGAAATGTATTCGTTTGGTGTAAGAGGAAAACACCTTTTCGTAACATATCTTGAAAACATTATGTGATTAAAAATAAAAATAGTTTAAAATGAAAATGTTAAACGCCTCTAACGCCAAACTTTAACCCCTTTATAACGCTTTGACGTCACTTTAATGTCATTCCACAAATACGTTTCATGTTTAGGTACGGTTAATTATAAAGATAGAGGTAAGAACATTAACTTAACATTGAACATGTTCGAGTGGTGAGGTTAAAGTGAGGTCAATGTGCTTCACTGGCTTTAAATGTGCTTATGTATTTTGCTTTATTCTTTTTACACCGTAACGTGTTCAAAAATTTGTTTACAAAAGAGAGCACCACTTAACAGTGATAATAATAACAATAATAACAGACGAGAAAGTTGCAGACTTAATTTCACCTCCCTAAATTAAGTAACATCCGCTCCATATTTAATAAAGTTCCATTTGATGTTATATGTTGTATTTAAATAGGTTTACCGACTTCCTGCAGCGCATTTTCGTTATGGACACCCAGTAACTGAATGATGCGTTTATCACTTCATAGCTCGGGGAAGGTACATATACCGAGGTTAACCATGCTTTAAAATTTGTGGAGTAAACAAAATTTCAATAAAAGTCTATGCTTCAGGTGAACTCAGCTGGATTTCACACTTTTGTAGATTAGTAGACTACCACAGAGCCTAAAGCAAGCTTTGTTATAGCAAGCGGACAAAAGACTAAAGATTTCGCCGGTGAACTCTCATGAGAAAGTCTGTTAGTGAGGCGAGAGTTTCAGCCATTGTTTCCGCAGAAGACCTCATCACCTTTGCTATCAACGTAATCGTCGCTAATATTTTGATTGCTAATTGTTATAATTACAGTAAGTCAGACGGAACTTGTCAACTCGCTGTTGACAACACGACCCTATCATCGGGTCGAGTCGGGGGACACTGTGTCTGCCTGTATATCTTGGGGGAAATTTTCAAGTCCATTGCCAACGGAGCGTTACGGTCTCCTCGCTTGCTTCGCTATAGGCGATAGAAAAAGAGGAATTTGTAAGGAAGTCTGTGTTTAACAAAGAGGGTGTAAATTTGTACAACGTATCTCTGACGCAAAACATGCTCTTATGATGTGATAATGAGACCTGGTGATTGATGATCTGCACACTCGGGGCTATTCACCCTTCCACCTCTCGATGTCGAGGAAACCAGGGAGGATCATAGGGGTGGTCTTCAATACTTCGGAACATGTAAACTGCCAGACTGTGAGTTGTCAACATTATAAACCGTCTCATTGAATCGTTGCCAATGTCATGTTTTTAAATTCACTTCGAAATCGATTTAGTTACAGCAAACTGTGACATGAGTGTCGTGACGGGTCAACATATGAGGTGAATGTATCCGCAACTAGATTCTTGCGCATTTAGCACAGACATCTATATAGCTGTGCAGAGAGGTGTTGGGCTACACACTCTTCCGTGAAGGTATTTGCTGTGCGTCCAGGTGTCCATGGACGCCCCTTTCAAGCAGGAGACTCTGAATCCGATGTCAAGGCTACGACTATTGGATCTTCAAGTATAGTAGAGAGGCACAAGTCGAGACAATTGTGGCGTATCGGGTACCCCCTGAAGTAGAAATTTAGGAACCTCAATTGGGTAAAGTGTCCAGGTGTCGGTTTTGAGGTAGTTTTCCCTCCCTTATGTTTCAATGATGTACAATATTTAAGTCAGGCAATGCCACCAACATCAGTTTATAAATAAGGGAAGTTGTCATGGTTACTATATATCAAAGAGGAATACCTCAAATGGATGTATGAAAATAAGAAATTAATGGAAGCTAAAATCTCACTGGTTTGTTTGATTGTGATTTGGTCTAATTATGGGTTCGTGACTTTAAAGTGAAATATTGCATTTAAAATACACCAACATGACTTATAAAGAAAATACCTGTAATCGTTGTTAAACCGTTTAGTCTCACCAAACTCTAGAAGTAGCTTCATCTCTTCATAATGTTATGCATTACAAGAGTAACGGATGTTGCATCATTTAAAGTTTTGTAAGTTTGGATGAACAAATTCATTAAATGCAACAAATAACCGAATTTCTGCATGTGAAAGCCTTATTACTTGAAACAAAGACTACCGTACAGCCTTATTTTGAATTGTCTATGATTCTGCATCTATTAATATTGGTTTAAAAAATATGAAAATTTTCTGTAAAACAAACGCAATATTTCCCTTTAAGAAAGATGTTTTCACGCAGTTCATTGTGTATTTATTCCCCTGGCAAGCAAATGTAGAGAGAACTTAACCAAGAAATGGTAGCAAATGTTGCTGAAAATCATTGAGTGGTAATATTAAAATATAATAATAAATACGTATAAACATTTCATTCCAGCCTTTAAACAGAGGGAATCCATGAATACCATTCAGAAAAGCTTAGCAGACCGCCGCGTATAACTTGTGTAGATAGACTAGCGGTGCACCCACGACTTGTCTGACAAAGGGGGAGAATGTTGTTTTATAGTGATCGCCTGCATATGGGAAGGGCAGGTACCGCGGAGACGAGGGGGTGGGGGCGGTTCGGGGCACTTTTTCTGCGGGGGCATTTTCGGCCGTCTTATGATAGATGATAGACTTTTATTTTCTTGAACATATTGATGACATATGATTATCCCCCTCACTTCAAAATTGGCTCCACGGTTCTTGAAGGGTCAAAAGGGTGTTCCCTTCACCATTTGTTATTTTTGAAGTTGAATCTGTGCATGTGCAAGAATTTACATTTTTTGAAGTTTTTAAATAAGAAAATCGGTATCAACGAGAGGGAGGGAAGGGGAATGGCCCAATGTTACCCCCTTAAAACGATAATGATCGACGATTACATGTACGAAATCTGACAGACATGCATATCTTTAATAGAACAGGGTGATCATTGTGTGACAACTCAGGGGTTTAATCGCGGATTGTGAGGTTTGCATAATATATTGCTAACTGAGGGTCGCCTTGTTCAATTTAAAATAATCAACCAAAATTAAACCCACAAAAGGGCTACACCATTTTCTACTGCACATGATTCCGAACCCTGTGTCACACTTTTAATCCTTACCGAGGGCTTAAGGTTCAATTCATAGATTGCCAAGTTTATTCTGGGACCAGAGTTGTGTCATAAAAGTAAACTTATGTATACTCATTTTTTCTTGGAAAAGCTGAAACATACAATGTCTACAATATGATTCTTTAAGTCTTCGTACATCACTTTTGCGCATCTCTTTGTCCTTCCTACTTCCAGGGTACTTCTAACTTTATGCAGCCATACAGATGGTGTTACTATAGCCACGTTCATCATCACCTCTCAATCAGCGTTGTCACACCCCTTTTTACTTCGTATATCATTTATTGTCTAACCCGGCTGCCGAGTCGGAGACAGAGTGGCGTGGATACTGGAGTCCGGCTTTCAAAGTTTATTTTCAGCCTCAAGCACTAACTGAAAGCTCGAAGCAAAAAGAGAATGTTTCCCGGCTATCCAGATAACCTTTCCCTAGCCCTGTCCGAAGTATTTTCCTTTAGATGGTTATGTTAAAATTATTTTCGTTTGTTAGGATGTCAAAACTTAGAAAATGACTAACTTAACTATGCTGTTGACAGTCAAGCGTGGTAGAGGCGGGGCTAGAGGAGGGACAAAGGAAAATTTCTGACCCCTTTTTTTTGTATTCAACACTATCCCAAGCCCTCTGCACGATCCCTTCTTTAAATGTTACACATATCATGAGTTTGTATTGTACAGCGCATCGTGCTTATTTTTTCAGTATTATCCCTCGTTGTAGTGTTTCTGATTTGTCCGTCCATCGACCACAGATTATAAGCCCCTTCCCTTTCCATAGCGCACTGTAACGAGGCACAGTTCCTTTCAATGAGTTTCGTTATACAAAATTAATAGCCAAGAAGAAGCATACAAGGAAATAAGGGGGAAAAGAAAATATATAAGAAACGAAGTAAAATGAAGT
>WURT03000026.1:792189-819643 GCA_009936505.3 Holothuria glaberrima
ACTATTTGACCAAGTTTGGTTCGGTGCATAGTTGACCCAGTCATTGGTCAATTTGACCAAAGTGTTTTTAGAGTGCAGAAGAGAGTAGTCTGCTAGGGGAATGCAGGCAGGGGATATACGTCTCCGACGTAGGTATGTTGTTGGAACTGTTCAGTACGATTGATCTCTCGAAAAAACTTGCTTAAGACCTGTTCACACGAGCAACATTCCCAAAACATTTCCAAAACACTCACTTGCAACAAACCCAAAGCACGCTTATTTCCACTTTGTTGCACAGTGTAGACAGGGTATGCAACAATTTGAAAACATTTTGAAAACGTTTTAAAAATGTTGCAGAATTGTCATGTCAATTCTTTGAAAACATGTTGCAGAAATGTTGCATGTTTGAACCAAGCCAAAGTTCAATTTGTGTCAGTTTGTTTCACATGTCCGGCTCAGAGTCATATTATACGGAAATGGTTTGTAAATGTTTTGGGAATGTTGCTCGTGTATACAGGCCTTTAGACGCAAGTTGATACTTTCAAACGCATGTTCTGCAGGCTACATGGGATAAAATCAATGACTTTGGGTTCCTTTCTGGCAAATCACGTTTGTAGTTCATAAGACTTAAGCTTAACGCCATCTCATTTTGACTAGGAGAAAAGTTAGCATTGCCTTTTCCTATACTTTTCATCAGTTTCATTAAGAGAAAGGCACAAATCATAAACAAAATGTACCGCTACAAAAAAGCTGAAAACCCTCTTGTATCCGGTCACAGAAATTGCTGCTTCCACTAGCCAAATTCATGAACATACGACACAAATGAAGATCAGTTTATCCCCTGCACCGTAGTTAGGCACTTCAAATGGTCTTAAAATTTATCGACTGTGTGCATCTTACACACTGTAGCTACAATTCTTGTCCTAGATATTCATCAATTGAAATATTGTTACAGACTTGGGCAAGTTTATTAAAGGCATTAATAAATCAGAGGTGAAATATTTAACGATGAAACTGAACGAGGATCGAAAAGCTCTTACAACGCGGTGATACACGGCTTAAGTGGAGGCGTTGTGACGGCAGTGCCTGGCAGATGGACAAACGGTTGATTCATAGGGCATATGTTGCCATCTCATTCCCAACGGGGAGCGCTTGTATTTACAACTTCCAGTCTTTAGGTCTTGGTCAATCTAAAGAACAAACTTACAAGATAGTAAGTTGTGTTACAAGTACCCGCCACAGTCACCATCAATGGTAGATTTACGACCATATCGAAATCGTAAATCCACAAACATGTACACTTGGCGTCAAACGACGTTGAAATATGTTTTTAGATCAGAGTTGGCAATATGATTGGGCCAACTGAAGTAGATTTACCAAAGGGTCAGGACCCGTAACTTGTTTCACAACCCTCTCCGCTGACAGAAAAGATTAGTGAAAGTACCCAGGGACCATTACCGCAATTTTGTGGTGAAGCCATCGTGTCTTCTCGACGACGACATCGAAGGACGGGAGAGAACATTCCACGGCAGCGTAAGGTCGGTAGCAGCTGCCTCCGAGCAAGAATTTGTCGTTTTTCAGGAGACATCGGAGAATTTGTTTTGGGGATAGGCAGGCAATCAAATAATCATAAAATAAGAGGTTTATTGTAATGATGTTAAAGTTTTGTCTCCTCTTTCCCAGTTGACATCGGAAGGGGCAGATACCGGTGGGCAAAATTTATGCTCCAAGCAGGTGACTGCACTGTGATGAAGTTACCATGACCTAATTCTGGTGAAAGAAAGGCTTTGGCGCCTGCGCACAAAACCAGCTGTTATGTACGGTGATGAGAAGAAACAAATAATTGCTATGTGCTTTAACAGAATTTGCAAAATAAGGTACGCTGCAAAAAATAAAATTAAATAGGGGACATGATCTGACATTCACTTGAATTCTCAACCTAAGCTAGATACGAATATCATCTTTCAGCGACTATATGGGTCTATGGGACCGACTGGCGATGGAGCCATTCACGTATGTCACCAAGCAGTGGAGGAGTTTTCATATATTTAGGAGAGTCGGATGCCCCCTGACTGACTCGTGTGGATTGCTGCGTTTTTGCAGCTTTTACTTTGCGTTTACCAAAGTAAACATCAATTACGTTATGGTTTTTACAAACCCACTCCTTTACGTTTGAGCACCCTTTAGAACAAAATAATAAGCACCTCTCTCTTAGACCGGAGTAGACTCCTCGCCCATGTCATGAAGGGATGCAGTCCCGAAATAGTCACAGAAACGCAAAAATGTTCCACAGTGTCAGTGGGCAAAAAGACTGCATATCCCTGGCTTAGAGAGTGTGAAGGCACCTAGATCTAAATAATACTTTTCTAAGTACAATTACAAAACACCATTCTCGCCCCTCCCCTTTGACCAAATCCTCTAGCCTTGTCACTGGTCACAAGAGTTTTATTTGCCTGGTAATTAGGGCAAGGAAGACCTTCAGTCATGTTTGTAGTATTGTAACTTGTGGTGCCATTGCAACATCGAAGCAACTATGTAGACTTACGTAACATGATAACTTTCCTGTGAGCAGGCTATGAAAGTAAATTATATCTCAATGACAAACCAAAGCTACGCCCGTTTAAAAAATAAACAAACCATACGTTAAACGGTTAAAATTCTCTTCTAATGATGAGAATTTATGCAGTAGGCCCATTTGCAAGCAAAACAAATGTCCTCTAGGTTGTGTGTATACAATACAATGTATACAATGCTCAGTAAGGATCATGCATATTCAGATCTCGGATAGACTTTTTTAATCATCATTTCTAATGATCGAAAAGGGAGAGCACTACTGATATTAATAATTGCTAATATTTCCCAGTGATTTATTTTGTTTCCCGTTTAAATTATTTGTCATTATTGCAGTTATCGTTTCTCTAATTTCAGTTATTTCATAATACGCACATATAAATTGAAGAAAAAGTTTGATCTGGGAACTACATATTTACGACAGCTTTTGCTGACTAATTTGAGTTAACCGTCTTATCAGGGCTTTTTTCTTCTCTTTCTGAGGTCATGGTCTAACCGTGGCCAAAATTCACCAAAAATCAAACTCGTTCTCCTCAATGAAGCATGAACGTATGCGACAACGGCAGAAAACTTAAGAGTGACCCCTCACTTTCCCTCAGTTTGTTTCCCTCCAGACCCTGTACCTTAGTTACCGATCATTAACATATAGCCAATGGGGAGTTCCCGTGTGCTTTTTGCATCATTCAGTGCCTTGGAGAAAAAACTTCCAGAATGAGACATATAAATCATTTTGGACGTGGAGAGTCTGCCCTACACATAATTATTATTCTGAAAACGGCTGGTAACTCATGAGAAATCTTCTCGTTCTGTGTTTTATAGGCTCCCTGGCGACTACCTCGTGAGTAATGTTCTTCCTATGTGTTACTAAGTTGACACGTACTTCTTTCCTACTGTAATGTGTGAGAACAGCTGCCGTGGCAGTTGCTCCGATCAACCATTACGCTGTTTTCTTCTAGGAATCCATTTGGTCAATTGGACCTCATCCAAGTGTCCGGGAAATCCCGAGGGTTGGGGAAAGAGCAGAGGCGATATGAGGTAGGGCCTCTCGTGCTGGCTACCATAGTGGTGAACTGGTGAAGAACTTCACTCGTTTATACCTGTCATACGACCAATCACAACTGTCAAGATATGTAAATAACAATTGAAGGCCCGACATATTAAATTATTGGCAGACCCAAATGACATAAGAGAAAGGGGATTGGGCTCTTGAACAGGTTCTACGTACTGGAGTACAATTTTTTCTCTCAATTTGGATGCTTGAAACAATTTATGGACCTGGTCCATAAGCTCACTAATGGAGCTATTGCAAGTAGGGTAAAGAGGTGGGTGGGCGTTCATTCCCTCCTCCCATTTGACCAGAAAATGTGCTATTTTCAGCCGAAATGTAGGCTGTTTCTATGTGCTTAAAATTTCGGGCAAAAGTGCTCAGCTGCCTCCCCCCCCCTTTAAATAAAAGTGGTCCCGTGTGCTTATGGCTTTTACTCAATATTTTAACAAAAAAACTTTATCTCGTATAGGGCTTATATCATAGTGTACGATCTATCTCCTAGCTGTTCCCTATATCTTCTATGTTTCTACGTCGACTGACGGCTTCAGGTATGACCGTGCTGAACTGTTACTGCTTACACGCCCAACTCTAGTTTTCTTTTTGCTGTCAAGCCAAAATTTAATTCGGTATATGTCAGAGCATTTCTTTAACTTGGGGTTTAGAGTCTACACAGGGAACCTTATTAAACTATCAGCCCAGTGCGTTTTCAGATCCTCCAATTTCATTTAGTAGCAGTGCGGTAGGAAGAATTCTTTTAGGGTAACTCCATAATTTAAGGGCAAAATTATATACATCTTATCTCTCCTTACTTATCGACAACCACTTTTGCCGAGATGTAGCAATTTCGCCTTTTCATATCATTTAGTTTCCATTGCACTCATATTTTCGTATACTTCCATTCTTGGTCCTTTGTTGAGATTCCTTATCCTCCTTCCCCGGGGGTCATTAGGCTAATTCATAAAAAATGTACGCGTAGCTACTAAAAGTAACTCTATACCATTTTTCTTTGAATTTTCGTTTACCAATGACACTGTAATATTTTTCTACAATACCAGCAGAGGAATTTCCATTAAGTTGCAAGGAAAGAACAACTTTCTCATTTTTCTGTTTTTCGTTAGTCAGTTTATCCTTTGAATATTGACCCATTTGCTGAAGAATGTCCCCAGTGTTGGAGCTACAAAAATTTCTAATCGCCACTCGAGGAAGTGGCAGAAATGTTGCAATTCAAGTACCTTTTAAGTTCGTGTAAGGTAATTTTCTTCATTTGAATTCCTCTTGAAATGGATAAACAAATGTAAGCATATCCACAAACACTACTAAGAATCTAAAAACGGAATTGGAGAGGGGTGTGGTCGAATTATTGAAGCAGTGTAGATGCAGGCCCGTAGCCAGACAAGGTTCTGAATGGGGGGGGGGATGGCTTTTAAGGGGCGATGAAATTTTCAGGCGGCCCCTTGGTTATGGGCCTATCTGGATGGGACTGGCGTCATGCATTCTCCACTCATTTCATGTGAAGAAACAAGATTACAGGACCAGTGGCTGGGGACTGGTGTCGCGTCCAGGATTTTTCAATGCGGGCGCAACTGAATGGTCACCCATGGTTAAAGGTATAAAACAGAACAAATGCAAGGAACAATTTGTGAAAAGGGACCTGTCTTTTTTCCTATCAATTAAGGATAAATAGTTGAATACATTTGTAGATTGTGTTTTAGGTGCTAGGAGGGGACATGCGCCTGTTGACCCCCCTGTATTCACCACTACACTGCATTCACTTTCCGTACTGCCTCGTCTGGGTACGTAGCTGTGAGGTGACAAGAGGGTTGACTCTAAGTAAGAGACATAGACACATATTTCGGCTTTGTTAAGAAATATTTTCAATTGATAAGTACCGTTGTTAGGCTCAAGTCGAAGGGATTTTTCTTTATTTCAGCTGCGTGGAATTGTGGTTATGTTACTTAGAGAAGCATTCACTAACTGTTTGACAAATAGCTATTCCCTGGTTGCAAAGTGCGAAACTGGAAATTGCTTTCTACAAAATAGCCCACCTGTTATTCTTTACTGTAGTTATATCACCGTAATCAAGTTATAAACAAGGGATAATCATCAGTTGGTTTTCTTATAAAATAGTCTTTTTATTATATTCTATCATTTGGTGTAAATGTTTGCCTCTTTCACAGTAGTTTAAAGGGTAAAGCTACAAACCGCTATGATTCCATTTCAAAACTCAGCACCCCTCCCACCTACCCCTTCCCCGAAATAACTTCGAGGGTCCTTTTTCACGGACTGTATTTCCCCAATGTATAAACACAAAGGAGAGTTGCAGAGTTAAACAGGCGACAGGCGGACGACATTTTTATGATAACTTCTTCGTTTAATGTCTTCTGTAGACCTCAAAGTGCGACAACACACCTTAGGTGTTATAAGTCATAATGCAAAACAATAAGCAAATAAAGGACACTTGAAATATCAGAACAGCCGTTTTCTTCATTTTATGACATATTTAATGACTCTCAGCGCCTGGATACTTGTCATTTTCTCCCTTATAAAACCAGAGAACGGCGTGCTCCCACCGCTGGGAGTACTTAAAACAAAGATTGCCCGTTATGCTTTAGCGCCTTCGTCAGAAAACAAGATTTTGATAAAACTGTATTTGAACCAGTTTTTCTTTGTGGAAAATATCGACAATTAAAGTTGGCATGTTGGTGCTAATTCGCCTCAAAGTCAGCATAACTGACTCGCTGAGACAGGCTTGGAATTTACTCGTTACCGATCCAAGGGCAATGACTCTTTCCCTTCGGAAGAAAGGATTATTGATAGAAATACACGCATGCAATTTTATTTTCTTGCATATAAATATATGCATATACCAAATGGAATATGCCTCCTTTACACGTGAAATAAGCTGTGATTAATGTAACCAGAAGTCACATTTATTTAATACACTGTAATAATAGGTTCGCTGTATTACTACTAAGCTTTGCATTATTATTTCGGAGAAATTAATCTTAGCCACAAATGAGTTTGCCATCTGTTTGCAAAGACAATTTGTGGGGAGGGAGTGAAGACTCCCATGTGGATAAGACCGATAAGAGAAAATAACATTGATGATTTATAGAGCATTAGTTATGACCTAATGCTACAATATAATTTATATTATTCTGTAGGTTGCCGAGACCCATATATAAACACAAAAATAACGGAAAGAGGATCAAAAGTCTCTGCCAAATTTGACGACGGGCGAAGTCCATGAGAACAAATGCACGAGAAATAGTCAAGAATATGTACAAAATCCATTTAACTTGCTCCATTTTCAGTTTTACTGTACAAAATGCACAAATATATTGTTCGTAGACAGGACTGAATAATGCTGATTTATTTCTTTTAACTGGTAGGTCAGTATACTTTCTGTCCGAAATATTTAAAATATCCGCAGAATGACCATCAGTATTCTCAGCGTTCTCCTTCTTTGACAAGTTTTTCTGTCGGGCACCACGATCCTACCTAACGTGAACCTCCTTCCCAAGAGATGCGTAGCTGCCCCTAACTGGGGCCGGCGACACTAGTGGAGAGGTGCTACTATGCACGACAGTAGTGGCTGCAGTTCTGGAGTCGTGAGCAGACACGTGTGAGGTGGGGATACCCACGGCAAGTCCATTCCATCGATACGATAAAGGGCTAACATCGGCTGGCAACCTTTGCCAGCTTTGTACTCGTGCCCGTAGCTGTTCTTCTACTTGTCTGGCCGCCGCTATGCTTTGTGGGGCTGGCGGACTAAATGTGCCGTTTGGTCTGTGCGAGATTGAGAAGTACGGGTGAAACCTACTAGGACAGTGGCCCATGATTGGGCCGATACGACTGTTCTCATGTGGACTGTCTTTTGATGCAGTCTCTGCTAGGGACCATATTTTAGGTTTTCGCACGTTCTCTTCTGATGAATTGGAGGAAGGGGACCGCGTCCTCTGAGAATCACATTCCTCAGGTAGTTTGCCTCTAGAGTAGGAACGCGGGGAAGAAGATCGGTAAGTTGACTCCACCGAGCTACACTGAACACGGTCATGATGGCTGACCCTCTCCGGAGATTTACCGTCTGGTTGTTCGATATCTGGATGAAGAGAAAAGAGAAACAGATATATGAAGTATTCTGCAACGATAGTATGTTATTGACCGAATTGATTCATGTCCAATTTCCAAAGATCGTTTCCTTATTCAAATTTTGCAATAATGACCCTTACAGGTAATGCTGTAGGCCCCCATGTCCCATGATTAATGCCCCGTCAACCATACTTCCATCTACAGAATGTAAGGGTTAAAGAACTATTCACAATCAAGCAACCAATAAATTAATATATCTTGCTGGTAGATTAGGTGAGTCTCTTTCTCGGATCTCGTCCGTCACCACTAATCTACATGAAGCTATTTTACTGATCAGTATCATTTCCCATTTTGCCTGTTTTACTTTTCCTTCTCTGCTTGATTTATTTATTGTTGTGATACACTTAATTCAAACATCCTCCATCATTATCCTCTTAGGCCCTTCTTCCATCTCCAATCCTGTTCCACTTCATAATTAATGTTTCAACCACAGTGTGACTTTTCTCTCATTCGGGTGAAAACATTCATGTTTGACCACAATGTCCTATAATTTGACGCGAAGAATTCCAAAAACTTTGTCACACCGTCTATGACAAGAAGTTTATAAAGGCTTTCAAAGGTTGACAAAAAATCATGAGCAAGTTTTTCACTCGGTCGCCAAGTGCTTAGCTATTCCTGTACTGTCTTTTCGTCCAGCACGTTCCCTGACTACAAGTTACAAAGAAGGGTACATGACGATATGAAAGTGACATGTTTCGAATGTAATATGACAATTATGTTAGTCGATATTTTAAAGCATCATCGGCTCATGTGATTGGTCAGTTGGTATGAACGTCGTCGATTGATCTACTTATCAAGTCTGCCTAGTATGATTTATAGAAAGAAGTGTCACAACTTTTGATGTTTTAACCCTTTATGAGATGACTTCCGAATCAAAATAGCTATCTGAAGATAATCATCAAGATAAGGTTAATAAACGTACTGCAATCCTGCCCACTTTGATTGTGTATGGTATAAAAATTTAAAGGGCAGTGACCCTCTAAATGCAGACCTCCCAATGTTAAGGGGGAAGTGGCAGCAATGTTTCTAGGTATTCGCTGTAAGAGTTAGTTATTGTACTTCCTTCTATTCCTGAGAACTGAGAACTTTTTACAACGGGCAACGTTACAAACCATACCATTGTCAAGCAAAATGCAAAATTTATTTTCTGCCACTGTGATAATGGAATCTGACATCATTTTTTCTAAAAGAGTATTTTCAAATTGTCGAATTCTAATGTCCACCCCACCCATCCCGATAGGGGTGGGGAGGAGGGACCTGGTGGTCAAGGAAACAACTCGTCGCTTGCTTAGTGCTTACCATGACGATCATCGTGTCTCCTCTCCTCCAGTCGTATCCTTTCTCTGATCTCTTCCTCATCGGCGTTTCTCCTTCTCTCCGAGTCTGCTTCCACATCAACTACGTCACTGTCATCATCTTTTCCTACATCTTCACCGTCTTTTCCCTCAGATTGGTCCTCCAAAATATTATCTAGAGCGTCTACATCCTCTTTGGTAATCTGATCCTCTTCATTGGGTTTGTCCCCATCTTCCTCCCCATCCTCCTCCGACCGGTTTCGAGGAGACCAGGTCATCTTGTTCTCTTTCTTAAGTCGACGCCTTGCGTTGGCGAACCAAGTGGAAACCTGGAGGGCAAAAAGGGACATATAGAATTGACGATCAATGCTTATTTGATGTAAGTGACAATTCAATTCAATCGGCAGAGAAATTTGAAAGTGAATCAAGGTGAAAACACCATATGAGTGTTCTATATACATGTAACAAAATTTAATAAGGTGTTCAGCGCTGGGGCCAGTCGCTCAAAATAGGAGAGATATGGTCGATTTTTTGTAGCTTTCCTTGCATTCTATCAGTGTCGCAGTTTAGTTTCGAAAAGGCAAGTCATACATCGAATGTTTCATCAAATGATGGCAAAATTATGGACCGGTATAGGTTTTTTATTACATTTCTTTTCAATTTTAACATGACGTGAAATCTTATGAATTCGACGATGGTGTGTGGAACAATCCGACAGTTATAGACGTAGACCCTTTCTCTCGAGCAGCTAAGAACATACGTGATCAATCAGGGGAATAAGAGGTAGACTACTGGGTCTGCCCCTCAATACTCGGTTGTTCTCATGTCCCAAGTACTTGTTATCGTAGTCCCATCAATCACTTTCTTACTTTACTGGCAGTATAAGCTGTTATCAACATCAAGTTTATCTGCCTAATTAAACTACTCGGTGAGCCTTAGACAAATCGTAAATACACGAACGCAAACAAAGGTACCGTGGGCTTGATATCTGGTAACGGCAGTCCAATCGTACAGTTTGATGATCATTGGTGACTTTTAGTTCAATGATGAGACTTTGACCATGTCAAATTGAAAATATGAGATCTCCTGTTAGATGGAATCTATAGTCAGATAGTACTGAATATGTGTGAAGTTTCTGCAAAACTTGATGGGTAACTTATTATCACAGACGGAGAAAATCTTGTTTTTGTGTGTAGATATGTTATTACTTGTTGCCGGGTTCAGTGTTGACATTTCACAAAATGGAATCACGAGAATTGCAGAATCGAAGTTATCGAACTCGTGCTTAGTTATGTAACTGGTTGTAAAAAAAACTCATTAGCAATGGAAGCCATGGTCTGCCATAGGTGGTAACCTTTGTATCTGCTACTTATACAGTCATGTAGGATACTATAATAGTTACGTGGGAGAACTGATCAAGTTTTGCAATCACATCCACTGTCTCAGACCGACCGCATGGTCAAGTGGTCAGAGCATCCGACTTGTAGCCGGAAGGTCGGGGGTTCGAATCCTGGCCGCGTCATACCAAAGACTTTAAAAATGGAACCTACTGCCATTGTGCTTGGTGCTCAGCATAAGCAATGGAGTAGGGAAAACAAGCCAGTGAGCCGCAACTGGAAAAAAAGGCTGTGGCCGGCCCGACTTAAACCAATTGGTTACAAACTGAGCCGTAAACCTCATCAAACTAAGTCTCAGAAAGTCTTGATGTTAAACGTTTGTTAACCTATGTCCTTCATCCACAAACCCTTCCACCCCACCCTACCGCAAAATTCCTTCCACCCCACCCTACCGAATAATTACGTCCACCCCCACCCTACCGCATAAAACATTGCAACTCAAAGAATGAGGCAAGACCTATTTCATAGCTCAGAAGAAACAATGGACGCTAACAAAATAATTATGCATGTTGACTGAAAACGGGATGGGGAGCGTTGGCTGACTTACGGAACTTCGTATCACGTGTGAAGGGTACACTGCGTTTGTTTTTTCACATATCGCGATAATTATGCCAGGGTTTAATGTGTGAACAGATATTTTGAAAAGCATTACACAGCCTCACTGTCCTTGATTTATTAGCTGTAATATGTGGTTTCGACGACACGCTGGGATCAATAAAAGAGGTGACTGTACTTTTCGTCTTCAGTTTAGAAGAGTTTCTCAATACCTTATTAGCGTTAACAGCGTGAAAACTTCACAGATAGTTCGCAATAATGCATGCGTGGTAATCAGCGAGTAAAATAGGTGTACTAAACTCGAGTTAAACAAACACGAGCATCGTAGTCTTGAAAATACGATGCGAAATATCTGCAATATTTTTTGTAAAAGATATATAGCGATTGACACCTCGAAATTGTAAAGTTACAAAAGCAAGCCATACCACACCTTGTTCAATTCGTTTACTTCTTTAACAAAGTGTTTAAAATCGTAAATTCCGGCTAGACACCATTGTGACTCCCGGATCATTTGCGACCAAAGGCCTTACTTTCTTGTGAATATTTACTAAATTACATTTATCCACAGATTATTTGACAGTCAGTTTATCTTGATACCTGCTAGGCATGTCTTAGCATCTCCCACCCCAAGTGTCGGCTTCCAGCGTCACGTTCTGCCCCGTCCATATGATTGTAAATCAAGAGCGCGTTACAAGGTATTTGGCCATCCATCAACAATGCGCGAGCATTCGCCTAGTCTTCGACTTAAGGGGGAACGCTCAGTGAAGAGTGCAGACTGGGAAGAGAGTCAAAAGTCCCACAAAACTTCATCGTTTCATCCTTTTGTCTCACTATTCCTTCCTTTTTCATCAAAATTTTTCTACCTCCCGATAGTCTCTGTTTCTCGGTAGGTAACGGTTCCAAAATATCAAAGTCAAGTTCTCTTACTGTTTGGGAGTTTGCCCCTTAGTCGTACAAGGAAGTCGCCATACTTCTCTTAAGAAATAAAAATATCTAGAGTGAGAGTTTAAAAATACCTTCGTGCCTTCGCCTCCCCTATAGCCCTATGCCCCCACCTCATCCCAGGTGCAAAAAAACATCTGCATACTTTTATTTACCACCGAAACAATGGCAGAGCGAGAAACAACCAGTCCGCAAACTTTTTAAGTTATATTCGATTTGGAAGATAACTTGAATCTCGGATCACAGGATTTTTCTTATCACTTGAAATAGTATGGTCTAAGGCGCAACAACCTTGAGGCGCTAAAACCTTTCGTAAAGCAGAACCTTATAATCAGCATGTTAAATATTGTGAGAACTTAATAGTTTACACTTAACAGTCGCAGCAATCTTGCGTACGGTTTGCCAAGCTAATCCTCCTTGCTCCTTCTATTCGCCTACAACCACAACACAATTAGGGCGCCATCTTTAACCCGGTTTTCTAAAGTACGTTCAAGCAGTCTCATAAGCTATATATTACCCCGGCGCCCAATTACTCTCTCTTGATTTCATGACGTCATCTTAAGAGAAACCTCCTGACGCTGTTTATAATCAATATTCATAAAATAACACGACGGTCCGTCTTTGGTGGCTATGTAGCGTGTTTACACTAATCCAACACATCGTTACATTCCCAAAATAATATTTTAGAAGATGCTGACATTCTGAGAAGCGGCATGTTGAACAATGTGCCGACAAGAAAAATGTTAATCAGTCTTGGGTGGCTTGCAAGCTAGAGCATAGACATCAACGAGAGAGTACTGTGTAGAACTAATTTCAAGGGGCATGGGGGGTAGAAAAGTGAAAATCAGCAGGTGGCCACGCCAAAAGTTTGCCATGCCAAATAAGGAAAAGACAGGAGCTATGAAGTCTCTTAACGAAACAAACTTAAAATATACACCAAGAGTTAATATTCAGTTTTTCAGTAAATATTTTCAGTAAAATAAAAATAGAATTTGCGATGGATTACCTGAATTTCTGGGGACACTCTTGGGGCAAAGCGAATGACCCATACAGTAATCAAACTTTTTTACTCTCCATCTTTCTTAAAGAAAATGAAGGTCCTCAAATACAAAGAGGATTCTTTGTTCCCCTTACTCTACCTCGATACACCTTTACCCAAACTTCTTCGTAGCGCCAATAACCCAAAAGATACCACGTTCACTGTTTTATCAATGTTCATCATAATTATCCCCTCAAACGAACAAGTCTATTATAGTACTTTTGGTCATGTTTACGCAGCGGTATTTGAATGGACGTACCTGTGTCAATGTCATCTTTGTGATAATTGCCAGCATTATTTTCTCTCCTTTAGTGGGATATGGGTTCTTACGGTGTTCATACAACCACGCTTTTAAAGTGCTCGTCGTTTCTCTGGTGGCGTTCTTCCTCCTGGCCCCGTTCACATCAAAGGCGCCATACCTGCAAAAGTAACAGTCCACGTGAACCTTTACATATTTTATTGACTCTTCCTTGCTAATTACATCAGGTGGGAGGAAAACTTAAAGTCTGGTCAAACATTGACGAGAAATGTGTGAGGACTGAGGACAGATCCAGGTTTCAGTTCCCCTTATTTCTTATTAATTGATTTAAAAAGAGCCACAATCACAATATTTGTGAAGCCTAGCTCTTCTTCAAACAAGCTTTCGGAGAGGTTTGCACTATCAGTTTAAGCAGAAAATTTTCACGGACCCCGGTTATCTGTTTTCAAATAAAAGTTAGGAATACAGGTCGAAAACGAAAGTCAACTTAATGACCTTACTCAATAAGTAGGTTGTTTATTCACGCTAGAAGTGGAATGAATAAAAAATAATTAGTTTTCGCAAGCAGCCATTGATACTAAAAAAAACACGACTTAAAATGGTTTTAAGCGCTCATTAGTAACGTCTGCCGCCACACCCATATAATATGGTTAAAGGGCACATTGTTTTATGGGACCAACATGAATGACTTTATCAGGATAAGTAATACAAAATTTCCTCTTATCTTGCAAAAACAGTATTTGTTTGTACATTTCCAATTCATAAACAGTTTTAAGGAACTTCTTTCTGGGTGCGTATAACCCCCCTCCCTTCCCTTCCCCAAATCCGTCCGCACTTTCTCACTCCCAAATTTTTTCCTAATTAATTTTTGTTTAGTTCATTGGTACAACTGATTGGTGATAAATTCATTGGTAAAACCTGGCAAGTTTGACGAATGATACAATGATGAAACGAACAAATGCCAAGGACACGAACTAGAAGAAAGAAACTTGTAGATCGAAATGGCGCAACTAATGAAGGAAGGGGGGGGGTAAGGTCCTTCCTGCAATTAGAAATCATCCCCTTGCCGAGTAGACGAGCTAAAATTAGTTAAAAGAGTATAAAGCTCGAAAAAGATTTTCCCTGTCCCTGATCAACCCCGTGCACATTATAATCTAGCAATCGCGATACGAACAATGAAAGTGTCTATTTTCTAATATTATATATAAATACAACTGTCTGCGCTAACTGAAATGCCAAAGGTAGGATAATTTCGGTCTGAGAATGATTCTGTTTTGACAGTTGACTTAAAGAGTATTACTACATGCGAGAAGACTTTTGGGTGTCCGAAAATTTCCAAGACAACTTCGAATACCGAATGTATTGTTCAATGGCCCGTAAGGAGTAGGAAAAGTTTGTAATTTTCTAAGGTATCTCACTAATTAGGAATTAGGAGACCAAATGGCCAGTTATGCAGGCTTACCTTTAAAAGGAAATCTTACCGGTCCCAAAATGTCTTTCTGCGAGCTAGGCTATACTTCTTGGAACTTACAGCCAAACTCCAAAGATGTGACTACGTCCGGGGAGGAGGGGCGGGAGGAGGGGGTTGTTGTTTAGTCGTGAGAATTCCTTTTGATTTTTAAAGTTTCCATGGAATGTATTTGAGAAAGTAGGCTTTCATTCTGAATAAAACTAAGTGCGATTTTTTAAGTGAAGTCCGCTACTGGAATACCGGGGGCAATTTCACATATCAATGGTTTTATTATCATTATGATGTTAAGTGGGGCTGCATTTCCAGTCTAGTGTAAGTCAATTTTTTTGTTTCGTTTTTGTTATATTTTCGAACTAATTTGGTCACAGCGTCAATTGACGAGGACATGTCATTAAATCTGATGTGTGGTTACCTAGTTCTGAATAGACAGGGCCGCTAGGCATTGTGAAATAACACAGAAAAGGCGGGCACTTTGTCATGGAAAGTCACTTAACAGGTTAAAGAAACCAAACCAGAAATTTTGTGGATGGAACCCAAATTGGATTGACACTGAACGGCAGTTTACAGTATACAACGTTTAATACTACATGGACTAAAACGAGGTTACGACACACTTTGAAAAATAGAAAACAAAGAACAGCTTTAGCCATAAACGGGTTTAGCAAACAAAAATACTACCAGCGGGACTCTTTTATTCTTAACTTTTTTCATGATTTCAAAGAATGAAAGGAGACAAGGTAGACATAATAGTGCTACATTTTGATCATGTGTACTTTCCGTAGTACCCCTTTCGCTCTTTTAAAAGAATTGTAACACTTATGGAGGGTAACAACCTTACTTAAACCCGTTGTGACTTTTCGTAAGGAAAAGATTTATGTAAATATTTTAAAGACCGACTTCTTTTAGATGAACTTAACACTGCAAGTTGGTTAATTTTAAGAAATGCTTGGCGTTTTTCAGAATGATTCGAAACATTCATCAATTGACAGATTGCCTAAACTAATTTTCCTTCGTAAATATTAAGTATCGAAAACACACCACTATGGCTTTTCACAGTGCATCATTCATATGAGAGTAATGCCGTACGTTCTACATAAGTTTGCGCTTAACCGAATGTATTCAACTTTTAATCCAACATTCAAGAATTCTGTCAACGTGATGGAGTTGTGAAAAATTTCACGGAAACGCTTCATGCGTACTAAACCAAGGAGTAATTGAGAAACAGAGTTGGAAAATGTTTATTTTCCAGGACGCAAGTCAAACTTCCCAAAATTATTTACACGTTTTCTCGTACAAAAACGCCAAATTTATCTCTTTTTCAAAATTCCCCTGCAAAGGAGCTTCTCTGATTCTCGATTTTGTTCCAACCATGATACAACATTTCAAAGCAGTTAATTATCTTGTTTAAAGGTTTCATTTAATTTGATCATTTGTTTTCTCCTTATCAGTGAAGAACAATTAAAATCACCACTTCATACGACAAAACTGACGACGAACACATTTCGGGATTAACCTATAACTAACTAACTAACTCGTCGCAATTGCTTTTGAAAATAATCATTTCAAACTTTTGCGTATGAAATCGATATGGCAATAAAGCTTACCTTTTACAAGGCCATCGACATAGTTTAATACCTGAAGGGAGCTTAATAACCACTCTTTTATTCCCTGCTGATATATCACTGTTAGCGATTATCAATAACTATAGCTACAGTACAAACTCGTTGCCTATTCATAACGACAATATTCTGTATTATGATAAAACACTTTAGTAGTACGATCTTACGTGGTCATCTTTCAATGGGTTGTATTCAAGTCATAATGAATTCTGTACCCCCTTCCGCGTTTTCTTTGCCAAACTATTTGGTAAAAGTTAAAACTTTTTACTTAATTGGGTTTTATCGTTATTGTAGTATGCACACAGCTTAAGTGGTGGGTACAACAATGGGACACCTCACTGTGTACAGGCATGCAAGGTATTCAAACTTTAATTCAACGATAACAAAAAGCTGCAAGTCAAAACAATGGAAACCACGAAGCTCTGTAAGCGGTTAACACCACGAGCGGTAAGTGGTTTTATAAAGCCCGGGTACAGATATTAAACATACTGGAGAACTTTTATTCTTTAGAATCCCTAAGTGTTGCTTGCGCATCATTTGAACAATTCGTAAATATATCAATTGAATCGAATCAGTTTAAAGTACATAAACAGGTCATACTGAAACAAAAGTTACCAACCAACCAACCAACGTTGTGTTTCGTGAACATTAACGAAAAAGAAAAAGATCAGCTTGAATTAGGCCTATTATGTCACAAATTTTCAAGGCAGATAAACCCTCTTTGGTCCAATTGGAAAGATAAAAAAATTGCTTAAAGGTACAAAAGATTACTTACTGGTCGCCATAGTACTGGTATGCGGCAGCAGCATCACACGGATAACAGGCGTTCATTGCTGGATGAGCCGACGTCAGTGCGGCGTTCCAACCCTCTGAACAACCTTTTGGTCCGTAAAGAGAACTCTGTAAAAATTCGGGGAAGAAAGAAACGAATTAAACAGTTTGTTCGTTAATTTAAGATCGTATATTTTAAAATAACTCATGACATTAATAACAAGTAATGAAATAATCATGAATATTCCTGCAGAGTATCACATTCTAACTCTTTGGATTTATACTTTATTGTACACAATTAATTGATAACTAAGTTTCTACTATCCTTTCAATTGCTGATATACGTGAACAATTCGCTTTAAAAAGAGTTTTTCAAGTCGAATAGCGGCGACAACGCATTTCAACATTTTTTATTGGTTTCATATAGTGAAGCCGAAAGAAGGAAAATAACACAATGCCATCATTTCTATACAGTTTCATTTTTAAAAAGTGGACAATTTTGTAATAAAATCGCAAAGTAACAAACTTTTTAAATGATTTAATTCAATGCACAATTACTGTTCTTCTTCTTTGCAAATGTCATAATTATTTAGGAAAAGTTAAGGGCTACGGGGTTGTTCAAGGAAGAAACTAATTTTAACGGATGATTTGAAAGTTAAAGAACACTATTACGGGCACGTCGTGTCGGGTTGTTCAAGGAAGAAACTAATTTTAACGGATGATTTGAAAGTTAAAGAACACTATTACGGGCACGTCGTGTTTCCCCTAAGACACAAAATATATTTCATATCCAGACCTTTTATCTCTCTTCTTTTCAAAGAGAGAAAAATGAATTTATCTATTTGCATTTACATCATGGCTATGTTGAATAACCTTTCTTGATACCAGGTATATGTAGCTTATTCAATGTTTCTTCAAATTTAATTGCTAAAGATGCAAACCTTGAACTATTTGAAAATGATTGTTTCCGCCCGAGATGTCACGAAAATTCGCATATTTTAGAAACAGTTCTTTCGGTTTTTAAACCCATGTCCGAAACAACACAAAAACATCATTATGACAAATGAGTTCGTAAAATAAAATTATTTTATTGCTGTAATGTAACCGTTGTAATTTCAGAATTCAAAGCCAACTGAAGAAAAAACCTAACTTTGTCCAAGGAAATCTCAAAGAAGACGAACACTGCATATTTGACATTAATTTTGCTAGTGTCCTACAAAATGCCTTGAGCCAAATGGTGTGAAGATTTTTAAAATCAAGGCTTATCATCAATGGTAGCTACTTTATCAGCACCGCACACGGAAGACATCCCACTTGATGGGCGTCGCACAATTTAAAACGAAAGAAATAACAAGGAGTATTGAGGTTCAAGTTCCCTAGAACTGACCCTTTTAGTAACACGAGATGGCTCTATCGGGTCTCTGTCAAGTTTGATAAAAAATATTTTAAAAAGTGAAATATCAACAGAAAATTGTTTCAGAGATGTTTGATAGGTTTAGTGAGCGGAACCGACGATTTAACAATTTAATTGAGATGCAATGCTGACATTTATTATTTCCTTTCATATTGACCTAATGAAAGATATGACAGAGAATTGTCTGTCACATTCAGCAACGGAAAAAAAAAAGAAAAGATTTTACCGAATAAGGAGCAATAAAAGGAGGATGGGTAAAGGTGAAAAAAAATTTAAAAGAATACACTGGAGAAGGGATAGGTTACTTACTAGTCTTGAGTAGTATGCTGCTAATTCCGGGGTAAAGTGTGTGTACATCCTGTCATTAGCCTGTATGGCAGCGTAAGGGGAAGCGTACGGATGCGCCATCGTGCCCGGTCGGTATAACCCTCCACAAGCCTCCAGGGTGGCTGATTCTCTGATGGCCGTTGGTAGAAGCATCTATAAATTTAAATTCAAAGTGGTAGAATTAAGTTATAAATCCATGACAGTGAGGTTACAATAATTACAAGATTTCATTGTGCTTGTGTCAGATTCACGGTCCCATGAGCTTACACACATTTAAGTTCGTAGGAAATAGTCAATGAAACTTCCCTTCATTCAGTATATTGTATCTGGTTCAAAATTTGTGACATGAGCATTTGCTTCTGAATACATGTTAATTATTCTCCTCTACACCATTAACGGTAAAATAGGCCTAAATGATGCCTCAACTTTACTAGGACGCAATTAAATTAAAATACCACAAACTCAAAAGTTAAGCTGTTTGAGAACTCTGATTTTTTTTCTTCCTCAACTTGTTTTTCTTTGTAATAAATACCCGAAGATATAGAAAATTATTATTTCCTTTTATTGTGCCACTTTTTATTATCCCTCTTTCCTATCTTTGTAAATTTATGTGAAACTTCTCGTTCACAACGAGGCTTCCTTTGTCTATATGAACATAATCGAGAAAACTGATTTTATAGAGTTTTATATTTCCTATGTGGAGTGTGCACTGCCGAACCATTCTTTCCTCGTTTTGTTCGTTTCAAGTTTAAACATATTTTTCTTGAAAAACACCGGGAACGGTTTTTAACATTGTTCTTTGAAGCACGACCAAGACATGTGACGTGGGTAGTCGACTGAAACTAGCAAGTTTATTTTCTCAGCCACCTTTTCAAACAATCGGAGTTTTTGATTTGCATACCAGTCGTTTCGTTTGGGTTTTATTGTCATGGTCGGAGATTCTTTTCCTTCTTTTATTTGATTAGATCTCATGCGTTCAAATCTTAACAGACCAAACATTGGGAGACTTCAGAAAATACTCGTTTAGACGACAAAAGAAGCGTCTGGGTGTATCTCTTCAGCCCAAGAATTATGATTGGAGGTGATGACGAAGAAAGTAAGAAAACTCGACTTGCACTGCTTCAGGCAAGCTTCTCAAAATTATCAACGTAATTATAGCTTCCATATTTTACCCCAAAGCGAACACGGCAAGTGCACTTTTCGACATCAGCGGTATATGACAAATCAAAATAAAAGAACATGTTGTATGGTCGCAAAGGAAGTAGTTTGCCAACCTTTGTGTACAAAGGATTCCTGTCAACTGTTTCTTGTTATGTGTTGCAAACAATTACTCACACCTTTCTGTTTCTGATTGAGTGTGTGGTAGAAACACGAATGCACTTTGTAAAAGGTTTGTGGGACCATGTTTTAAACATAGGTGCAAGTACATCGTCAACAGGATGGCGGTGAAGTTGTAGACTGTTAGCTTTTCGTTTTATTGGTGTAAGTTAGTATCAGTTGTATAACTTAATAGAACAATTACAAAGATATAAAGTCCTATCAAATTTGTTTATATATGAATAAAAGTAAAGGAAAATGACAGACAGAAGGTATAGTATTGGCCATTGTGTAGACCTTTTTTCTTGAACATTTTGGGAGGGTTGCATGATGTTGGAGGTTTCCATGAATTTAAGAGTTAAACGAGTTTCTCACTTTTGAAAACATGAATAAATAAACCTATTTGATGAGTACTGAATTATAAACGACAACGATGTGTGCTTTATTTGTTGCAAAAATGAAAAAGTTACATGGTACTCCTTTCTTTAGAATAGGAAGGGAAAAGTATTAGAATAAACCAGGAGCATTTTATTTTTAAACTACTTTAAATATTCAATACAATGTTATCTATGATTGGAAGGAAAGTTCTATTGAAAAGTCATATCTGAAGGTAATAATGTGCTGAAAGTAATAATGTGGTTTTTTTAGTTTGACATTTTTTCACACACATTCAATAAAAAGAAAATTTTGTTTGGCAGTGAAATCCATAGGAATTATTCAATGGTTAAGTCGAGGCTAAAAAGGGCCAATGATTATAATTTTTTGAGATTGCTTCAGGTATGAGATACTTGGATGTTTAGATTTTAGTTTATAAACTTACGTGCGAGCCCTGTTATTTCAAATTTATGTAGTTGTAAACATAGACATATGTCATGCAATTTAAAGTTGAAGTTACAATGAAAGTTGCGACTCTTTCTGAGCCCTTAAATACAGAGGTAAATGTTGAAGAATGGAAAAGTCAAAATTATTAGGAATCGGCTGAAATCCCTTTTAGGGATATTTTTATCATAAAATAAAAAAGACAAGTTTGACAAAATATAAGGTCGAATCTGAGCAGATGAAAGGGTGTGTATGAGAGTGCAATTAAATTAATTTTATGAGTAGGAAGGGGAGGGATGTGATTTTTTTTTTTGTCGTCAGACGAGATGCTTGAAGGACTGGTGATATGACAAACATGGAATGAGGTAGTGTTGTAACAAGAAGTTTTCAAGAGGAAAGAAATTCTTTCATTGCAGTCTAGAATGTGTTTCGAATTTTCGTCTTTAGTTGATGATAGAAACTAATAATACAGTTGTATTAAAGTGAAAGTCACATCTCTCATATGATAATTAATACATGTAAAGACAGTTATAATAACAATAATAATACTGATAATTAGAACATTCTACTTGGGTAGTCGAGGCAAGTAAAGGAAGCAAGTTGTAATGCAAAGGTGCAAAAAGTGATATTGTAGAGTTTTGACAATAATACAAAGAAACATCTTCAAAAAGGGATCAAGGAGGTTACATTTCTAGATTTGAAATCATTGTTGACGTAACGATTGCGACAATCTCTCTGTCTCATTGGCAAATTATTATAATTGAAATAAACTTTTTAGACATTGATACAAGAAGACTTACATATATGTTGACGTAAGTTAAAATGAGTACATGGCGTGGTGACATGGTCCAAGTAATTAACATTAAATTTACAGTAATATAAGTAAAGAAGTAACAAATTTAGCTATCTCAAATACAACATGAAAAGAAAATGCATTTTATTCTTTTAATAACCTAAGTCTTAGGTCAAAAATTTTCGGTAGAAAGTATAAAAAAGGTACCGCATTTGTAAAATACCTTATACTGCAACAACATATGAAAATGTTTTTTTTTTCTTTTTAATAACCGAAATTGACATTTCAAGTGAAATTTCAATATTTGTAATTTAAATCATACTGGATAAAAAAAATTGAAATTTAATGGTGCTTACCTGTGCGGCTGGAGGATATGGCATCCTGAGGGCTGTTCCTTGACTAATTGCCGGGGTTGGCACGGGTGAGATTCCACTTGGCGAGGCCATCAAAATATGAAAATTGCACGAAAGTTAGAAATCCAAAAGTTTGAAAATTAATTTATCGTCCTGGTATACTGGCAGTTCAAGTTTGAAACCATTTCTAGAACAAGAAATTTGATAATAGTGGTTGTAATTTGCTTCGGTTCTGTTAACAACACTCTCTGTTGTAAGAGCTGATAAAAGACACAGTTAAAAACAGGTGTCTGCTTTTCTGTAAAAAATAAACTTTCAATTTGCAAGACAAAGTAGAGTTCTAAAAATGCTCAGAAACTCGTTTTCCAATTGTTGTCGATTTGACTGGAATGACTGTTGTTAACCTTGTAGACCCGCTACTCATTATACTCGTCCTGATATATTAAACCTTTCAATGGCTACCTACAGCGAGCATGTCACAACCGTGTACCAACATGACTCAACACTAGTGTATACCAATCGCCAACTTCCACCAAGTTACAAAGTAACTCCAATACAGAAGTTAGTAGGGCGCTTATTAAACACACTCGATATTAGAAGCCAACGTATCGTAACAGCAGGTGCTGTGTGGGTCTCACAGATCGTACATAAAAAGCCAATGATATTGTCATTGACTAAAGGCCAAACTTCGTTACGCGTGCTTAACCGCGCCCCTTAATGAAAAGAGTATGCCAATCAATTGGAACTTCGACCAATCAGCAGGCTTGTTTCGCCACCGTGGGTTTTTCGGGCACTTCTGCCGTACAATCTAGTCTACAAACTTGTGGACGGTTACAGGTTAGCTGGGAGAAAAGAAACTAGTCTCATGAAAATGAATCTTTGAGGCTAGTTCCTCTATTTGATTTGAAAAATTAAGAATAATCGCGTCTTTTATTGTCCATAATATGGGCTTATTTCAATTAATATGGAACGAAACGGTCGTGCAACTGTATGATCGGAGCGCTTGGTTAGAGCCAAATTTAGTAATAGACGTAAAGAATAGAAGCAAGTTTCAGAGTAAGCTTTGAAGACAGACTTAACTGCTTTGGTGTTGAAAAGATGCAGACAATAGAAGTTTTCAATTTGTAAAACTAAAAGAATTAGATTTTATCAGTCTTAATGCATTTATAAATATTATTAAATATTGAGGAGGTAGTCTTATTAATGTTAAAGGGAGTATTTAGATGAGTTAAACAACAAACTTAAACCTACTCTAACTTTTGACGTATGCAAATTTTATAAAGCTCCTAATATGAAATTTTAATGTATGGAAAAAATATGAGAAGGAAACCGTGCATTCCTTATTAACATTACACATATGCAGTAGTTCATGTGTTAGATGTTAGTTAGATGAGGTTTAACGGCCCAGTTTCCGACCAATTGGTTCAAGTCGAGCAGGCCACGGCCTTTTTCCAGTTGTGACTCACTGGCTTGTTTTCCCTTACTCCATTGCTTATGCGGAGTAGTTCATGTGAAACATTTTTTAAAAGTTACAAATATTTGTGATGTTTTCAGATGAGCCGATTATATGTTTAATTTGTTTTATATTAGTTATATGCTTTTGATCAAATATCTTAATTGGTCCAAATATAGGTTTTTATCTTTTCAGCCGGGTTACTTGTGTATGAAACCAAACTGATAACAAACAAAGCTTAGGGGATTTACGAAGCTGTTTTTTATATTAACATCTGTTCATGTCAAAAGTGGAAATTGTAGAATGTCTTGAGTAAAGTGTTATATGAGGGTTAATATTAACCTCGGTCGTCCTGTCCTTACAGTTTTTAAGTGCTCCTCTGTTATCACTCTTAAAATTTTGGTGAAATTCAAGAACGAACCCCCTCCCCCCCCCCGGCTGGTTCATACTCCACAATTAATCACCAATATAAAATATAATTGCTCAATTTGATCTAACCCTCCCCCACCCCACCCCGTTTGATCAAAAACATATCTGCCCCTCGCTGCATGCACGCCGTACATGGTGCATTTATACTTGAGATGGGTGGTAATTTTTCTCGTTCAAGTTGTATTTACTTAGCATTGACACTTGCTTTACTTCCTGTATAAACTTTTTGTACAAGCTGTGTTATTTGCTATGATTCCTTCGTTCAAGTTCGTTTAATCAGGGGGCAGTAAGAATTCCCTGGTTTAATTTACCTTGATAAGCCGAAGGACCGTGTTACGGATCGAATAGTTTGGCCAAACAGCCATATAACACATAGCTTTACAGGTTTTCAAGTGCATTGGCAGCAGCTTTTCTACGTCGCCAACCCAAATAAGACTAACTTTTTAAAACCATTAATCCGTTTGCAGAGGTTTGTCTACGTTATGAATAACCTAATCCCTCGGCGTGTTGGGAACGGATTGAGCCAAACTCGATTAAGTCAATTTTTAGAGCTAACGTTGAATAAGGCGCCAAGTAATGCTTGTGTTGAATTAACAATGTATGCATTGTTGTAGATGAATGAAAATCCAATATTGGCCAATGATTAGTGTTAAACAGGTCGATCGTATTCACGTTACAGGTACTGTTACGACAATGGTGCAGATATGTGGGCTATGTTCGGTCGATATGTGAGCGTTAACATGACACGTGCAGGTATTGTTCGTTCCATAGCAGTAACCCCCAACAGATCGAACATGGGTCGATAAAACACGAATCCCACCAAATCCATAATCGCTACTTTGAATAGATTTCTATCGTCTGGTTTGCTAACACATCTTTTTAATACAATTGAAATAAGCTTGTTGAAACTTTTTATGGATTCTATGTTGCTTCTAACGCCGGACCTATTAAAAACCCGGATTGGCTTACCCTGGACGTACTATCATTCAATAGCAAAGGGTCTATGTGAAATCTGAAATCTAGAGAGCACTCTATCACCGATTATCTTGCCCTGATTTTAAGATCTTTGTTTTAAATTTTGGCCATTTTCAAATCTTGCTGTCCACCACCACGAGTTCTCACATGACACCTCTTCACAGTACTGAAGTCTGCAATGAAAAAAGATTGAGAAAAAGCACAAGTTAATAAAGCTTATTATGCCTGCAGTTGATAACAAGAAACAGTCTTACAAACCAAGAACAGGAGTTGGTGGCGCTCTGTAATATTAAAACAGATTCCAAAAATCACGAGTGAGCAAGAAGGTCATTCTTAACCTCTGGTACAGTTACTGTGCACTTTCCTGTATTCAAGAATGTGTTCTGGCTGAGGGAGTTTCGTGTCACAAAATGGGGTTTAATGGGTTATTTAAGATAGATGGTAACTTCTGTAGTGATCATTGTTTATGTACAAAAATCACACGGAAGTTTTTGTGGTTGTTTAAAGCATCAAAAATTGTTAAATCAAGTGAACTGATCGGGAGAAATATTTAATCGTAGATTTCTTCAGCTATTGTGTACTATGAGTTAACTGTTTTTGCTCGTTTCTATGATGTATCTCACGCGCATGATATTTTGGCGGAAAGAAATAAGGTAATAAATCTATGATGCAATGATCGATGGTGGTAATATTCTACAACTTGTAATCTGACAAATATCGGCGGTGAAACTGTTGTTCACAAGGAAATAGAAACTTATCATTAATCCGCAAATATGATGAATGTCAGAAGCCGTGGATAAGCCATGTTACATTATAGCACGGTGACGTAAATTAACTCACATAAAACTTTCAGTGCTTAGACACAAAATTATATCAAATGATCGAATTCAATACATTTCTTCATGATCCCTCGAGATTCAATGTAAAATTGCAGAGGAGATGTCATCATAATTTTTCTCATCATCATTGTATGATACGGAGGGGGATGCGAGGTGTGTAGGCTAATGCTCATGTTAAGAAAACTGATACATTTGAGTTACTTAAGTTGATTAATGTAGAGGACTGTAGGCCTATTTATTATATCATGGTAAGCACTTCATTACATCGTGTTACACACGCAAGGAAGGCTAGTGTACTGCAGATCACAAACTATACGAGCTGACTCGTCTAGTCACTGAGACTACAGGTAGGAAGCTGGAGCTTTTTGCAGCACACGACAGTCATTCAAGGACGAGGCATGATACTTATGCATTAAAAACTTGTTGAATGACATTCTGACAAAGTTAAAAGTTTAGGCCTACTCCTAAGTCAAGCCACTATCTTGTGAAGTACCTAATGCGTCGGCTTTTCATTTCATGGAAGTCGCAAGCGTAAGGTGGTGTTCTAAGATGGAGTGCTGAGAACCTTTTGAACCACAGTCCTGTGGAGGGGAGTGTCGCCCTCCTCTTTGGAAACATTTGGAGATAGTTTGATGCAATCTGATGCTACATTTTTGTGCGTTATTTGAAGAACATTTCCTAAAAAGTTTGATATATTATACTGAAAAATTTTGATAAAATCTTGTTGGAAGGGGAAAGCATACTTTAGCCCCATCATTTTGACTGGGGTCTCAGCCCCCGCCCACCCCACATCCTACGCCTATAACTGAAGTATTATTACCTCGGAGTAGTACTTATATGGTTATTTCGACCAGTGTTCAGAGTAAACAATCTCTCCAAAGGGTGGGTACTTTGTATTTTCAATCTCGTCTACTTTTCTATAATGCAATTTGTTAATGCATCTGAGGACCCTATAATATTTAAAAAAAATCCTCCTCCCCTCGGACCGTCAGGACGGCAGTCCGAAGAACATCCAGTCCCCCTCCCAGTGGAGAATGTCCCTACGCTTAGGTTCCACCTCTTATTTTCAATTCACGCTAATGTTCAGAGATGTAAAATATTGGAATTTATTCATTCAAAGGGCAAATGCAGTCCCCCAATTTCAAGCAGTGTACCCCGGTACACTAGTTCAGGAATGGCTCCTATCAATCATGTGACAATATTTATGTTACTTATGTCCTAAATTTATGCAGAATAACTCATTGGTTTACCCCCATATTCAATGATATTACACAGGAATACTATGAAAATACTTGTGTGAGAAATAAGAGGAGATCTGTAAGATTTAGCAAATTTTGAAAGTAAACTTGGGGGGGGGGACTGCCTCCTTCCTTTAATGAGAAAAAGCCTCTAATGTCAAATAATTTGTCATTTTACTTATGTACTTGTAACTTACTCGAGATAAATCATGTGACAATATTTATGTTACTTACGTCCTAAATTTATGCAGAATAACTCATGGAATTTCGACTGTTTCACTCCTGCAGGGGCTCTCGTGGTGGTGGTGTTGCCGTTGTATGCCCCGAAAACTTTTCTCCGAAGAGTGAGCCCCTAAAAGATTACAAGTCTTTTGAATCACTGTGCATTCGCTTTGAGGG